>VUJU01001509.1:30360-55354 GCA_009835225.1 Aphis craccivora | reverse complement strand
AAGTATCTAAGAGTTGAAAATTTAATACAAGGTTTTTCATAAGTTTAGCTTACAATAATTATAAAATAACTTAAATTTTGACGTATTCAGGCCATTAAAACATAAACTACCTTTTTTACCAACCACTGAAAATTATATCCTAGGCTGACAAATCATCTTCGTTCAGAATCGTTTTTCGTATACAATGATAATTATCATTGGATTCAAATTTAACCGTCCTACAATATATAGTGATCCACACGGCACCTAATGTACAGCAGAGCGGTACCCACTTGCCCGCTTTTTTTTTTTTCTGAAAACTTGGAAAGTTCTTACTTATAATCTTTATAATGCACCAAAAATATTCACTTTGCCGTCGGAAGACGGAAACCGCCTCCGATGTTTGAAATTGAAGCATTATTTCGACTAGTTATGCTTTACACAGACACAAAAACAAAACAAAAACACACACACGCGTGCATTATTGTAGAATCAATAAATTCATCACTCCATTCAGAATCTAAAAATAGAATATGTATCGTCTTAATTTTACCAATTGACATTATTCGTTAATCATTTTTTATTTTATTTTTTCAGAAATACATACCTCATTTCATCTGTTTACTTCGAGAACTCAAAACTCTATTTGTTGAAGGTAACATGATGAGGTTTTTACCAGAAAGTTTATGGGATATTATATTTTGGAAAATCAACATTTCGAATAATAATTTTGATGATTATGAACCCGTCGAACATGAAAATTCTAATTTATTTCAAGCGCCAACGTTATTGGATTTATCAACTTTAACTCTATTGAATAACGAAGTAAAATACAAAAAACATGATATACCTTTTACTCTATGGACCTGTTCTAATCTTATTGGCCGTTGTAGACTTTGTAAGAAGCTAATGTTTCTTGAACGAAATAATGAACAATTCTTTTATGCCATTCCAAGAACAGAAAATATGATTGAGATTAAAGCTATATATTGGCAATATTTTGAGTGTCGTCCTTCGTGTATTGGGTCTTAAAAAAAATAATAAGAATTATTGTCTAACTTATAAATTCTTTTAAATCAAATAGTTCATAATTTCTTACTACAAATTTTAAAATGCAGCATTTTATGGCAGTCTATTAGATTGCAAATAAAAATGATACGGTTCATCAATTTATGTCCACAATACTATTACCTAGTACTTACAAAACCCACCTATCATTGAATGTAAATTAAAAATTATCAAATTTTATTCTCCTACAAAATTCAAATCATTTTACAAAATAAAAGAAAATTTTATAATGTGTTTTACCCTATAATAAGTGTTAAATTGTACAATTTTATCATTACCTATCATGGGATATAGTGAAGATTGAAACTTCTAAGAAGATGTATTATATTATGTTTTTCTGTAGTGGCCATAGAATAATATTTTAGGTAATGTATAAATATTAAATTTATTTTGTGAAATGTTTAAATTAAATACAAAATCTTACATATTTTGTTATATATTACAAAAAATTCATAATCGACAAATCTAAGTATTTTTTAAGGTTTCATAAGGTGAAAATTAATTAAGTAGGTTATACTGTACTATTTATACTTATCAAACTACAAGTAAGAATATTGTGATCCATTGTTCCAAATAAAATATTACTATTAATTAAGTTAAGTAATTAAGACATTTATAAGCGTAAAGTTCTAAAATCACTATTAAGTAAGTACCTATATTTATCATAGACCTATATAGCATAGGTCTATGCTATTTATGTTCTCTAAAAAACCAATGTACAAAATAATACGATGATATAATATATATATTATTCAATATATAATATATATATATATATCTGTGGATATAACTAAAATTATATTTAATATTTTAATGAAACCATAGACTACATGAAAGTATATTGAAATGTTTAAAACTTAGATTATAATAAAATTATCTTTGTTAATTCAAAATAAGTAATTTTAATTTCATAATACCTCTGAATATATTATACTAAAATATTGTATAACAATTAATATATACCTCGACTTAGAGAGCCTAGATAATATAATAATAATAATATTATATTGTTATCTAGGCTTTCTACCTCAACTACATCGATTTGTCGAATCTTTTTCAATCGGGTATTTCATAATATACAATAATATACAAGTACAGATTGAAACATTTAACTCATATAAAGATTAAATTTAAAAAAAAAACTTATTCAAGTTTGATAATATAATTTTAAAACCCAACCCAATTAAACTAAAAGACGAATTAAAGGCTATTTTTCGAATTACGTACCATCGCAACATTAAATTAATTTTTATTAAATATCAAGAATCATTACATATTAATCGAAACTTAAATCACCAAATGGTCCAAACGACGATACACACAATACCTAAATATACAGTGATCGTATCAGTGTATTTGTGACCGCTGAACCACCTGACTACATTCTCGTGCGTTTCCTGCTTCAAAAACATTTAAGAACTGTATATATATACTTACTTACTCGCGCGTTAATATCGTATTATTATTTACTGACGATAAAATACATCACAATAAATCTGTTACCTATTTATAAGTGATGCTCAATAGTCAATACCAACCTATTTTAAAAACTATCACTCCTAAAACCATTGGATTCTTTTTAATGTTTTTTTATTTGTTTTTATGTTTTTGTTATTAATTATGTCTTTACCAGTTTATTGTATTGATACATTTATAATTTTAAATTTTTTTTGTTATAGATTTATAAATATATATATATATATATAAACATTGACGGAACCACCGTATAATCTGTATTGTATAAGTACCTTTATCGAAATATATACTATGTATTTTTTTTTTTTTTTTTTGTGAACAATGAACATATTTTTTAGACTAAGCAAATTAATATTATATTTACTAGAACAACTGTGATTATCATATTATTCATATTATATAATAATATTTAATGAATAAATTAATCAGGGCTGCATTTAGGGAGGTTCGAATATCAGTAGTTAAAACGACAATCAATTTTTAGGTGTGAAAATAAGATGTAAACAATAATAAATAACCAATATGCATTTAAAAGCTATATGAAATATAGTTATAATAATAATAACATGACATTATTTAAATATTTAAATTATTTATATTTATAAAAATAATTTTTTTAAAAATGGATCTGTCAAAATTGAAGTCAATGAGTGAAAAATTATGGAGGAAAGTGAATGAAAAAATTATTTTTCCTTGGTCACTAAAACAATAAATGCAGCCATGAAATTAATAAATAATATATTATAATAATTGTATGTTTTTCTTATTGTTAAACAAAAATGTTGTTTAACTGTAAGTTTTTACCCATAACCTATTTTATTATTATAAACTTACTATTACAACATTAAGTATCAATTATTATACTTAAGATGCTAATAATTTTTTCACTATATGCACCCAGAGCGGCGCCATAGTTGGATAAACTTGTAATATTATGCAACAATTATAATATAATAATATGTGTGAAGTGAGAATAAATAAAATATAGTACAAATTATAAACTTTTTGTTCCTGCAAGAAACCTTAAAAATGTATAAGAATTCTGTTTCGAGTGCAATAATATGTCACTGGCCAACGCCATCATGATGCTTTCGGTCGCAGTGTACGGACACTGTCTATAACGCCTATAACTGTCTGTGAAAAAAGGTTGACAGGTAATTTACTAATTAGTATTTTATTGCTGGTCTGATATAAAACTGTGATGTTTAATGTCAGGTAAAGCAATAATATAACTGTCCGGATGTCTACGAAGCCACACTCTTTCTTGGATTGATCGTTGATCATACTATTATTTTTTATAATTTATTAAAAATATATATCGTCAAATTCAGTAATAATTCGTCATTGTTTAACTTTCAATTGCTTGTGATTTTATGACCTTGTGAGCAATGTATATTTTTTACAGCGATATAAGTGCCTTGACGACCACGTTTGAATACTCTATATACAGATAGAATTTTTCTGCAGAATATGTATTCCAATAGCAATACTGTGTTTGATTTTGATGGCTGAGTCGAAGTTGGGTCTCAAATTTAAAATTGCTATACTAATATTGGGTCCCGGATTATCTTAAGTACTACACAGTATTGCCTGCAGCGGTTGGTTCCTAATATTTTTCGGTAACTAGCTTCACAGCATAATTGAGACTCTTTGAAATAAATTTTAAACACAAGTCTGGTTAAAAAAAAAATTTCAATTTATTTTGTTAAAATATTAAAAATTTCAAAAATAAAATATTATTTAAAAACTCACTTTTGAGTGTTGTTACAGTTTTTCATTCATTTTTTCATACATAAATTTCTCTTTAAATAAAATGAAATTTTTTTTTTTTCATAATTTCTGAACTCATTTGAATATGCATATGTTGATTAAGTCTATAATATAGTTATAACCGTAATGCATACTAACGAAAAAAATCTTGGACTCAACTTACAACTACTTGTGGTTAGCTCCTAATACTATATTGGAACACGACTCGATGTCTCGATGCCGATGCCGACAACAACCTCGGTCCAAGATATAATATATAATTTCAATCCAATTGAAATTACATGGTTTGACAGATCCAGTTAATTTACAAAGGGTTATTTTATTTAACATTAAGAATAGGTGATTTAAAACTTTATGAACAATTGTATATTCTTTTGAGTGGAAAAAAAATCAAATAGGTAGTGAATGTTTAAAATATTTAAATTAGTTAAATAATTGTTAAAATACGACGAAATACTATTTTATATTATTTCAGAATTACAACGAGCATAACCTATAAATAATAATAGTTTAATTGAAATTCCAATATATAATATGTAATTTTTAGATTCTGAACGAAGTGATGAATGTATTGATTTTACAATAATGTGTTTTTAACTAATAGTTGCAGATTAATAGGTACTTAACATTTTCACCAAATGTTTATAGCGCGTTATCTATAGGTACACAATTAAATTTTCAAAATATTCTAAATTTTTGGCAGATAAAATACGGTCAAAATATTTTGACTTTAGCTATTTATAGAAAACTGAAATTTTCAATTTTTCTGAGTGATTTTTTTTTTAAGTGTCGATAAAAAAAATTTTGGTGACCAAAAAAACTTAAATATTTAATACAAGATTTATCATAAGTCGTTCTTATTGTAGTTGAAAAAATCAAAAATCGTTAGTCACAATTTTTTTTTATAAATGTTAAAAGTTCAAATGTTTACGAAATATGTGAAAATCGTGAAAATGTACAAGTAATTTTGTACTTGAAAATTCATAAAAATGTTTATATTTATCTCTAAGGATAAAAAAAATTAGTTAATCCTTAAGTTTTCCTTCAAATTCTACAGAGAAAACTCGAAGTGTCATTATAGGAAAAAATGTTAAGTATGTGCGTTTGAATTTTAAGTTTTTACAAAATTGCGTAACGATAACGATTTTAAGTATTTGTTACTATTCAAAAAGTATAAGTCGTGAATACTTAAAAATTTCACCAGTTATTTAGATTAAGATTTTCTTTACATGATTTAACTTTCAAAACATTTGGCTTATTTTAATACTATTTATAGACATTTGAAATATTCGTTTTTGTTTAATTTTTTTTTTTATATAAATATCAATAAAAAATGTTTGGCCTAGTCAAATTACTTGAAAATTTAATACAAAGTTCCTCATAAGTTAATCTTATAGTAATTCAAAAATTATAAGAATACATAAGCACAACTTTTTTTTAGCATTTTAAGTTCAAATATCATAATACTGTAGTGCTGGCTAATTAGAATAGCATATTTTATAATAATATTAATTAAGCTTATTGTTTTTTTTATAATTTTTATCGTCAGTCAGTAAAGTTAGTTGAATACAACTTCATGGTTTATATTATTTTTATACTTAAATAATTTATCTGTAATTGTTTTCATTCTAAATACCTATATTATTAGTTCTTTTAAGTAGTTCTGTATCTACTTCTGTTTTACAAAAATTATCTTTAATTTTAAATGGTTTTTATTCTAATTTACAATTTTTATTTTTAGTGTATAATTTTTAGAGAATGCTTGGTGATCAGATGAGTATCTATTCTGCGTTTTCTATAATATTATCCACATTATTCTACTATTCTAGGTATAGAATCGCTTGATTTTTTTATTTTTTATCATTGGTATAATGATACTCAACAAAGACAAGTAAGATTTTAGATATACAATTGATCATTAATGATACGTGAAAAATATATTACAGAACTATTAAAATATAACTGACAGTATACACTATACAGGTAAGTTTAATTTATCTGTGTAATGTTACTTATTAGAAATAATTTTAATAATCTTATTTAAGCTCAATCTACCCGCTTTAGTAGTTTAACTAATATTATAATATTACCTAATTTATACGTATTAATTATACCTAGGTATTTATTTTAGATATATGTGTACACATTATACCAGTATTGAATTCACTAGACAAAAATATATCAATATAAACGAAATTATGTAACAATGTTAATATATAATATTTTAATTGTGGAGTACGTTTTTATTAGACACCTATGACCTATAGTCTTTACGATTACCATTTATTAGATCACCTTCAATATGATATAGGTACGTCTTGAATTCAGCACTGCTAATGAGGATAATGGAAGATTTTCGGTCACATAAGAGATACTATACTTCATTAAATCAAAAATTAATTTTAAACATTATCATTTTAGCTTAAAGTATGCATAACACGATAAATCGTGATAATTTCACCTACTATAGATTCCCGGCAGTTCACCATTATCCTCTATGTGGATTAGGCCTAAAGTTTATACTCGGGGAAACAACATTAAAAAAACGCACCACATGCAATATCTCATGCAGCATTAAAGCTGATATACTTAGGTAATATCAATTTTCATAATGTGCTAAGGTGGTGAGGAAACTTGCATTGAAAATTGAATACAAAGTTTTCATAGGAGTTAATCTTAAAGTGATTTAAAAATATAAGAATATATAACACAATTTTTTTTTTTTAATAAATAATAGTTTTTGAAGTTTAAATATCAACAAAAATTCGTCAAAATCATGAATTGTTGCAAATTGTTTTGTAATTAAATTTTTTTTAAAAATATTTGAATCTGTCTGTCAACTTCCATCTCTATAAGGATGTTTTATTATTTTGTAAATTATTATTCTATTAGTGATAATACGGTAAAAATTAGGTAGATACTTAATTAATAAATAAAAAAAAATTATAATAATAATTCGAGGATAAATCATAAGTAAGAGTTAAAATTTTCAAAATGTACAATAATAATTAATATATATATATTAATAGATTAAGTTTTTTAAAATTACTTAATGAGTGTATAGTCGTAGTCAACGTGTATGAACGTCCATAAATAAAATTAAATAAAAATATAATAAAATATATAAAATAAATTCTGTTGTATAAGCTACTTTCCTTCAATATTTATATCGCACAGGGAAGTATGAGTATTTAATTTTCATAAAATTAATAGTGTTATTTAAGTAAATATGTGTTAAAATAATAACAGTCAATAGACTAATAACTATGGATATTAATCAAATTATTTTACAATGATACGTACTACAGGGAATTAAGTCAATTTGTAGAACGAAATAACAAACAATTTATTATAGTGATTAAAGCATATTTATTATATGAGTATAATATATTGTATAGGTTACTATACTACTAGTGCTAGTGTTCAGCGAAAAAACTCTACATGTAAAAGTGTACAGAGACGACATCTAAAATGTTTAAAAGTATTAAGTAGTAATAAATTTCAATAAATATACATTCATTGAATTTATGAATATATATTAAAGAATTTAAATAATATTATATTATTAAGCTAATTTAAAATTTGACTAAAAGAACTAGCAAGTAAAATGAATAGTATTGTATAATTAAAAATTTAACTATGATCCATTATTAATTTAATTTACCTAGCTTTATTTTTATTAATTATAATATGTATTTTAACTTTTAAGTAATAATTGTATTTTATTGATCTAATAAAATATTAAATTTAAATGATTTTTTAAACATAAGAGTATTTTAGCTCAACACTAATAATTAGTAATAATACATCAAATAAATAATAATTAAATAGGTAGATGATAGGAAGTAACAGTTAGGTAGGTACATTTTTTTTTTTTTTTAATACTGATTAGAACTTAAAATAAATAATTACCTTATAAATGAATACACACATCACATATAATATCATTAAATATTAAATTAACTAAGTACAATAAAATTAAAAATATATTAACTTAAATATACTAGTATACAGTATGTCTTATCAATTTTGTCATCATCATTAACTCAACTCTCTACAGATTAAACAGAGAAGACTTTACTCTACCTCAAAGTAATAAATACCTACTCCCAATTCAAGATATTTGAGCTAATTGTTCAATTCCACTGATTTTAAGGTAAATATGAATCTTAAAATGTATGATTTATATTTAATTGAATGATGAGAAAAAAGCAACTACATTATATTTTATAATTAAATTAATAACAATTTTACCAGTGGAACTTAAATTAAATTGTATTGAATAGAATAGATAATAAGAAAAAAAGTTGTATTTTTTATAATAAGCAAAATTTCCACTTATAACGTACAATAACAAACAAGATAAGACACTGTATGTATAACAATTATGCTAAGCAAAATTATACTAATACTATTTCTAAATGTATTTAATAATAATTATAATAAGTAATAATAATCTTACAATGCATAATGTTTATAGATTTATAACCATAATAGTTTAATAATAAGGTACATATTAAAAAATCATAAATATTTGTATATTACCATAATATACCAACAGGATGATTGATTTTCAAAAACATTATTATTTTCTAATTTTCTAAAACAATTAGTATCTTACATTTAAATGGATCATCCTGTGAAATATATGCATGCGGTATTTCATTTTTAAATAATTTATTTAGTATTAAAATTGTATAATCATAAAGTGGTCAAAGTGATTTAAAATATTAAGATATATTCTAATAAAATATTGCTTATCAACTTCATTCAAAATGTAGTGAATAAGTGAAATTTGAACTACCAACTACCTACCTATAACATTTCTTTGTAAAACGAAATTGATTGAATAATTTAACCTTGTAATTTTCTAATATAATGTATAGTATTATGATAGACATGATTCCTTTCTAAAAGAAATTTGACAGATATAAAGGTATAACATTTTAAAAATAATTATGAACAGAGACAAAATATTATAATACCTACTTACCTATATTTCAAAAAAAAAAAAAATAGAATAAAATGTTACTAATATCTCATTCTCTTAGCTGGCAATCCACTTCAACCACTGACATTACAGACACTTATTACCTAGCTTATACAATTGTAATAATTATATACCATATAGGTATCTATATAATAATTTATTTATTTTTACCATTGTATATATAATTAAATATATTCGTTACCTCAACTCCTAGTAAGTCAATGTTTATGTAACTAAATAGTCATAAATAAGGTATTCCAAAGAATGGATCGTAGGCCATACTAAAAATTCTATTTAATAATTGAATTTATAGATAATTTATGATTTATCATTAATATAATAATATATATTCTATTATCATACTTTGAAATAGAGAATTTGATAATACAACTTTAAGCAAATTTACATCAGAATTGAAAACATGATTTAAGTTATATCTAAAACATAAGATTAATATTAAATAACTTTCATAATTTATTGTTAAAATCTCATTAAATAAATAACTTAAGTTATAATTTTAATATCATAAAACAGAATTGACTAATAAAAGATTTAAAATTATTTTGTAAAATTTTATTTATGGTAGGTATAACAGCCAAGCCCGGATTAAGGGGGGAAGCCAGGGGGCACGTCTCCAGGGCCCACTTGTGTAGAATAGTGTAAGAGTACTTTTATTTTTTTCTTGTTTGAACTACGAGGCCGATGGGGCCCGTTAAAAAGCTAGAAAAAAACTTAAACATAAAAATACTTCATTTTATTTGTAAATATGTATTTTAATAAAAAATAATATGTTTTTATTTTTTTAATGTTTTTTATGCTCATTAATCATGTTATCATTCTTTAATAAAAATGTAATTTATTTTATTGTATACTTTTATAATTTTAAAGATTTGTTTTCATTGGTAGGGACCTACAACCATGTATTAACCTGAGCTCCTGATGAAGGCCTATATCCGGGCTTGATAACAGCATCTGTCCAATATGTGCAACCTAGGCAATTGTCCTATAAATTATAATTGTTATTACTTTATTGGGTATTAATATTATCAACAATGCATACCTAATAATATGTAATATAGAAAAATAGTTCTTAGTATACAATTGAGGAAATATTTATTTAAATTTGTTAGTTGTATTTTTATTATATTTATATAAATCATCTGCATGAATAACGAAAAATGGTTGATCTGGTTAATCATACCAAGATACAAATTCGAAAATTTTAATACCCGAGTAGGTCCAAAATCAAAAACATCTGTAGAAAATTTGTGTTACATAAGAGTAGTTTTATAATCTTCTTTATTACCAAGACTATAGGTACTTTAAGAAAAATAAAATGTACCCCTTAATCATTCAAATAATTGACGATTTTTAATTATGAAGCACATTGGCATAATAAATGAGCATGACTCTGTAATTGACATAATATTTTTGGAATGATTATGTACACACAAGTTATTTTATAGGTAGTGAGCAGGTCCACAGTTAAATTTAGCTTACATATTAAGCCAACAATTTGTCAATGAATTGCACATAATTGGACAGGTTCTTAATTGTATTTGTTGTACTATTTTTAAGTTACGGCGATATAACATAAAAATGAAATACCTTATACATATCTCATCGCTTATTAAATTTAAATTATATTCTTATATTATGATTTATCAATTTATCATTAATTTAGATGTCTATCTTATGAAAACACAAAATATTTTAAAGATACAAACACAAATATTGTTGATAGCATTGATCGATTGGAGCAATAATTTTATGATCAAATAATATAATAATTATATAATTGCACAGGTAAAAAAGTTAAATATAAGTAGATACAACAAAATCAATTATTCTTTATAAATATGAATCCTTAATAATAAATTAATAGCGCATCTGCGCATTCTTATATTATAAATTATTGTTAGTTGAGGTAATTTGTTAACGTTAAAAATAAATTAACATCAAGTTAATAACACTTATCTTAAAATTGTATTTTAATTTGAACTTTAGATATTACTTATTTTTTAGTAATAAAAACTTAGATCAACAATAATTATCATTCCAAAGATAAAATTAATTATCTTATAAATGTTATATATTATATTATATTATAATTATAATTAAATATATAGGTAATATAAAATGGTGTAATGTTTAATGTATTATTTGTAATAATAAATATATTAACTAAAAAAAAAAAGAAACTGAACTAAGATTACTAGCTGTTTACTATGAAAACAAATTATATTATTTAAGCTTAAGATAATACTCATAGCAGATATGTTTAAATTTGAGAATATTAATAATACAAAATATTTGAAAGACTCAAACTTGGATATCGATGACTGTACTGATCAGATGGAACAATAATCTCGTCATTGATAAACATGATCATTATTTGCCTAAAATTACATGATAAAAAAGTATATTGATTAGTAATTAATAATAATAAACATAAACCTAAGTAAAAATATGGATCATATTAACAATGCAAATATCATGAATATTGCTCATAGCTTGAAAAATCAGTTAGTCATCATAGTATTTTATATATTATGTTTAATCGAGGCAAAGTAGTTAATATAATTTAAATTAATAAGATACATATTTTCTCTTATTCTGAGTTTATAATGATTCTACACAAATTGTATAGCTTACCTGCTTTCAATGACTTCTCTAAATTTTTCGTCTTCTCCATATAGATCTCTAAAGTTATCATTTGATACAACGACTCCACCACAGTTATAAGCATGGTCAAGAATAATTCTAAGAAAAAATAATAAATTTATTATTAAGAATTTATTATTTAGTAATATTATATTCTATCACTTTTGGTAAAATATTATAACCTACCTACCTACTAACTATAGTAAGCACTCACTGTTGAGAATATTTTTTGAAAAATATTGTTATGTAATATGGATAATAAATCATAAGACACTAAATTGTTGGAAATGAGTAATGAAATTATACAGGGGCAAGTTATATAAACATTGTATATAGCTACTGCCTGTATGTAAAACATAAGTAAAAAAAGATAAAATTGTTCTAAATTGGTTTTTTTGATACCACCTAAAGGATTGCTGTTAGGCTAAATACTAGATAGCATTAGGTATCATATTGTATTTATAATATGTTATAAATAAATGGATTAAATAATAAAATCTAAAAAATAAATAACAATAGGTACAATAATAATTAAATTTAAAATTACCGATCACTGTAGCATGTTAGACGAGTGTCTTTAATTTTTCTACTGGGTGTAAAAAAAACATAACCGTTGTCTGATAACCAAGTAATGGTTGCCTTTGTAGCTGAACCTCTTCTTCCCTGTCTATGATGTGGTAATAAAACTCTCACGGTTTGAAATCCCAGATTAGTAAAATACTCTACGCATAAAGTAATGCCTCTTGGAGAAAATCTCTTGTTACATCCATGACTAAATAAATAAACAATAAAACAATTATCGCCTACTTACATTTTAAGTTTTAAATGTAATTACCAAATCTGATTTTAGTTTAACAAGTGCTTATATGATAAAAACCCAACTATAAGTGAGCAACAATAACTTGTAATATAAATATGGACAAATGTTAATTTCCCCTAAAAACATATGGCAAATTATTAATACCTATTTTTTTATTTTTTATTCTATTTTTTAATTTCCATTTTTTTTTTATATATGTATTCTATGTTTAATGTTTATAGAATCTATTTGTTTATATTTGGTACCTCTAAGTTGTGTCCTCCGGGTAATACTAAACAATTCTAAATTTTTAAGATAGTAAAATGTTTTTATGGGAATTTACACATTACCAAAAATATATAGTAATGCCATAGTTAAATAAAAGATGGGCAATGACTATTTGCAGATCTTTTTCCCAGGAAGATTATAACTAATATAATTAGTAATTACTAAGATAATATGAATAGGTAATCAAGATGACAGGATAAATCCAAAAACTTCTACATAATATAAAATGCTGTACAATTCAGTAGAAACCAACTATGAGATACCTATGTATTTTGTATTGACAAAATTGTTATTATATATTTAGAAAAATAATTTTTAGTGTTATTTGTTTATGTTAAAATTATAATTTGTAGATTTTTCAATAAAATATTATTAATATATTTATATGTGAAACATAACTATACCTTCGTGTGATCTACTTGACAAACCTATCCAACTCAGTGTACACTAATACATTCACGTATATATATTACTATGTTAGTCTATAGCCATAAAATTGGCTATCACTTAAAGGTTAGGTAGGTAAATTAAACAAAAAGTTAATTTTATCTAAGTGCCTAATTAATTTATTATTATAGAAACAAAATGATTTTAATCACATCTATCTTAAAGTGTCTTAATCTTTTTATAATTTTATCTAAGATTATTATAAAATATAACCTTATGAAAAATAACTTACGCATAACCAATATTTAAACCATCAATTATAATTGGTCTTTGTATTCTTAAAGGAATTGATGCTGTAGTTGGCGAGATCAAACGTCGAAAATAATTAAGTTCTGTAAAATAAAAATGTATAACTAATAAATAATAAAATTGTAAATAAGCCAAATTTTATATTTTTTAAACTAACATTAATAGTAATTAGGTACCTTGGGAAGTAAGATCCTGTTCTTGAGTAGGCTGATTGTATTGCAAAGATTGACCATCACGTTGAACAGGCTGAATAGATTGACCATCAAATTGAAAAGATTGAGCAACAGTTTGAGCAGGTTGATTAGATTGTTGACGCACTGTATCATCATTATAATTTCCATCATTGAATGTTGTGCGTTCAATTAGATTTCGTGGAGTTTTGAATTGACGAAAAATTTGATCATCATATTGTACTGTTCCATAATTGTTATGAGCCATAGTATGATTACTAGTGATAGAACCCAGGGTAAGGTCTAGAGCACCATCATTTATTATTATACCATTTAATAATGCTATATTAGAAGGACGAGCTTGGTTTAGAAGCCCCCAAAAGGGATAGCTACTCGGAAAGAAGCCAGGATATAATAGCTTATGGAATGGAAGCATAGTACAATTTAAATTGTACTTCTTTATGACAAAATTTGTGATTGCTGATGTATTTTTTCTAGAATTTATTTGAAATCCACTTTTGACCACTATTTTTCCTTATATTCCTTGGATATTTCGACTAATAAATCAGAAATGATAACCTACAAAACACTTAATTTAATTAGTAAATAATATAGTGTGAAGTAAAATTTACATTTTGATTTCCTACATTTATTAATCACTAAAATTGTAGCATTATACAAAGTACAAGTACAACTAATAACTAAAAAATGTATAAATCTTTATGCATGAAATTTTAAATTGGATTATTTTATTTAATTTTATACTATAATTTGTTTTTTATGTAAGCTAATAAAGTACTACAATCAACTAAAAAACATAACATATTGATTCTACCTCTATTTTTATGTTATACTTATACATATTTATATTCTCTACAATATATGCAACCAAATTAAACTTCGGTATAAACTTAATATGTAGACTATATCAGTATTTCTTAATTTTCAAAATTTAATGACCTAAAATATATATTTATTTATTTTTATAACTATTTTCATTTATGTAGGTAAAATTCATAATCCACAAGACCACAAAACGTTTAGTTAGTTATTCTAAAATATTTGATTACAATGTCTTGGTTGTAAATCACTGAATTAAAACCAGAGGACAATACAATATAATAGGTTTTTTAAGAGTTTGTAGGTAAATAATAAGTATAATAATAATTATATGTACCTATTACAATTAATTTTTTTTTTTTAAAAAGGTTAAAATTTTATAAATAATATTTTATAATTTTGAATTTTAGTATAGGTACCTACCTAAGATAAAATATTTATGTTTTAGTTTTATATATTAGGATATTAGAAATAAAAATAAATATATTTAGGAGTTACCATTATTTTAGTTCAGAAAAGAGTACATTTAGTACTTATATAAATAGGTACTACATAATTTATTTTAGTATTTATTTTTCTTTTAACATTATAATTCAATAATTGTTCAATGTCTTTTTGTGATAATTTTTAAAAGAAAATGATCATGCATATCTTCATATTATATTATTTAATATGAAAATAATGTAATATTACCAAGGTTTGGGACTTACAGCATTAGCATATCCATCATAGGTGATGTAAAACATAGCAGAGTGATACATAAATATTAAATACGTTTTATGGTATGGAGAATTCAAATATGAAATTTTATTTTGCATTTTTTTGCATATTTAACAATTTTTAAAGATTGATGGATAATATTATTGTTCAAGATGTATTAATTAATATGTTGAACAATTAATTACAAAAATGTGTTTTGAGTGTAGTAATACACTGTATACTCAATAAATCGAAAACCGTATAGATATATTTTGTAAAGATTTTATTTTTATTATTAATTAATAATTTTAAATAAATTAAATGTTTATTATATTTATATGAAATAAATCCTTTTTTTAATGATTTTTTAAGTGTTATTTTTTTTTATTTTTAGTGCATATTTTTAAGTTTATCGGGTCATATATAAGCATATATTTTAGTGCTTTAAGTCCCAAACCCTGAATATTACTTATAAATTATTACAATATTTTAATAATAAACAAGCACTAAAAAAATATTTGATAAGCCTAATATTATTAATTCCTAAATTTAATAAATAAATAAAGCTTACCGCAATTTTTTTTTTTTAATGTATTTTATAGGTATTAAAGTATTAGTTATGTAGGTACCTAATTTAGGATATCTTTTTAAAATCATAACTTATAATAGTGAGTACCTGTTTTAAAATATTAATATAATTTCTAATTAAAATAAAGTATTAATTATTTTTTTTATCATAAATGGTGTTAGCTTAGTAAAAATAAATGGAAATCAAAATGAATTAAATTTTAATTACCTACCTATAAATAACAAACTAAAATTAGTAACATTTGCCTAAAAATTACATGCTACATGCTATCTATCAATAAATTATTGTTACATAATTTATTAAAACTTAAAAGAAAGTGATATGGATGGCTTTCTATTTAAATACCTACTAAAATAGCATACTTCTCCAAAACATTTTTTTTATTTCAATTAAATGAAAACCAATATTTTAAATTTCATATTATAGTGTAAAATAATTTTTGAAATCATTGAGAAGTAATAATACTATAAGAGAATTAAACCAATAACTATTATTAATACCAATACACTGTAGAACTAGTATAAATAATAAACGTTAATCTAGAGTTAAAAAATAATAATTAACGACTAGTTTAATAGGTATTCTTTATCTAAATCTAATATTGAGCTTCTAAGTTCTAAAAACAAAATAAGAGTATGGACATTGGACATCTTAAAAAACATTAATTATAAAACAAATCATACAAAGTGTCTGAGAAAGTGGATACAAATTTATATCAAGAAATATTTTAAGAATTATTAAATTATTATGGGTTAGGTAAATTAAATTAGCTATACTGTGATAGGTAATTGAACTATAATAAATTACTTAAACAGCCACTAACATTATAAACGATAATTTATTATACAATCAATTATTGAGCAAAGTGTAAATAAATTGGAAATACTTACTGTAACTTATATAGTATGTATAAAACTATCTATACGTGGTTAAAAGACCTGGTGTTTATAAAATTGAATTCAGTAGGTATCTTATTGGGTAACTAATAACTAGCAAGAAACTTAAGCAAATGTATAAAAAAAAAAGTTTATAGGGGGATATGACACCTTCGTCCCCTCTGCTAGCACGCCTCTGAATAGAACCCCTCTCGTCCGCCCTCAGCTAATCCATCACTCAAGTTGATCAGACCATAGTATTATCGATATGAATACTCAGATTAAACATTATGTATATATGTTAAATTTTTGTGTTATATATATTATGTAGTAAATAATTTAATGTATGTAAGTAATTTAAAATAATTTAATAAAAACATTTCTTAAATGTTTCAGTAGGTATATTCTAATAATCTGACCTTATTTGCGATCCGACCACACCCCCAGTCAAGAAGATGAAGGATTAGAACATTACATTATATTATTATATACTCTTGCCCGAGGAGATAACGCGGCGCAACAAGAATCAGATTGTTCTGCGAATCCCAATAATTGCCTTCCCATCAAGACCTACCCTCCAGCGAAAGCGGTAAATCGATTAAAGTTGAAAGTGTTGTGACCCGGTCTTGGTTATCATTATGCCATTAGTTTACACATGAGCAGAACAGCATACTTTCTTACTAGATATAGAATTTTTACAAGTATTTTGAAAAATATTTTTACCTTTTTTAAGCTTTTAAACACATCATATATTACAATAATTATTCAGGTAATCTATATAATTTAAACTATCAAAAAGAAATATTTTCTGGAACTATTCAACAAATAATATCACTTGTTAAGCTTTGATATTATAAGAATAAAGAATAGTAGTCAAAAATTGAAAAAAAAAATGTATAAAAGGTAAAAATATTTTCCAAGATATAGGTTATTTATATAGATAATTCACTACTCACCATCATTCATAATTAAATTTAAATTGAATTATAAAACTTTAATTATTTAATTATTTACATTTATTAACTATAGGTAACGGGCTTTGATACTTACGCTCGCCAACCTCTAATATTTTGAGAGGTTTGTCGAACTCCAATTCTTTTTTCAACCAAAATGTATGAATTTCACAGACACCGATCATTCTTTTAAACTTATAATACTTATACATATTGATTTTAGTTGACAAATTACATGTGTCTATCAATCGGTTGAATTTTACAGTGAACGAATAATGAGACTATAGTAATATTAAATAATCCATTAAACTGATATATAAATACATAGTAGAGCATAAATTAAACTTAAAAAGATCGGTTTAATTATACTTATTAAAATCGGTAAAAAGTATTTCAAGCCTTTAAAAATACATTTTACCTGAAATGAGAGGTAAAATCGATTAGAATATGAAATTGGAAGTTATATATTTGGGGTAGCAAAGAGAGAGGTAGTAAAATTTTAAATACGCCGCTGTATATATAGTTAATTGTGTACCTAAAATATAATAATATACCTATTGAATGATTTCTGTATTGTTTTTTTTTTTATCAAAGACTATCAAACTGTTTAATAAACAAATATTCGAATACCCGCTGAAATAGTAGCAAAACGGGTATATTTATTTTCAAACATAAATGAACAATAGTTATAATCAACCAAGTAAAAATAATTATAACTATTTTTGTTATATTAACATTATTTTAATAAAATAAATACCAAACAAATCAACAGTAATTATCGTTAGTTTTAATTTATTATTATTATTATTATTTAATCACCTGTTGTCTTGTATAATTGTATGGAGAAATTCCAAAATGCAGACGTCTAATGTAGTGAAGCAAATCAAATGAAACACTTAACAGCAACAAAAAATGTTTCGTTCTATCAAGAACAACGCCAATGAATGAAAATGACCAAAGTTGAACTATATACTATAAAGTTTGAATGATAAAATATAATGCTGGTGCGAAACTGAATTACTTGAGCGTGACACTACGGCAGATAGTCGTCTGGCACTTGTCGACAAGTAAGAAAATATTATTGCGTAGTAGTGTAACAAAAATCAATACCTTACTCTACCTGCAGCATCCAGGGTATTGACGTCATAGGAGATGAAGTTTAACAGTATTGCCATTGATAGCCAAATTCATTTTCCCTCTTATTGTTGAATGTCAACCTCCACGCTACAGTTGGATTGGTTGGTACGTCCATCACCGCTTGGGTGAGCGCTATTGATGATAATTATGGCTGACTATAAACTTATTTATGGTAAAAAAATGTTTTTATAAAAAAAAAAAAAAAGTAAAAAAAAAATAATAAAATAATAAACAATTAGTAATTATAATATTGTAACGAACTGCCACTTCACACACGATTTGCCTTTGCCACGTCATCATTACTACAAATAGCAACACGGTAAGCCGACCATGACCGTGAACGCATCCCCGTCAATTCGTTGAACGCGCCACCGCCAACCAACGACATTTTGGTCTGCGGCCATCTTTTTTTTCTCGGTTTTAATTTTTTAAATCGATGACGCCGTGGGAACCGCTCGCGCATTACTTCCACGAGGTCTGCGGCTATCTATATTACGCGACGATAACGCTATTGTTTAAAACTAAGTATATCAACGACGAGAAATAATAGCCCATTATATTTTCGTCATCAAAATTTCTAGTTTCTCTCGTTCTTTTAGATTCTGAACGGAGTGATGAATATATTGATTCTACAATGATGTGTTTTTTTTTGTGGCTGTGTACAGCCGTACAGCATAATTAGTCGAAATAATGCTTCAATTTCAAATTTTAGGGGTGGTTTCCGATAGCAAAGTGAATATCCTTGGTGCATTATAGAAGTAAAAAAACATTTTCCAATAATTTTCAAAAATATCGAAATATTTGTTATTATTCAAAAAGTATAAGTGGTAGATACTTGGAAATTTTCACCAGTTATTTAGATAAGCATTTTCTTTACATGATTTTCAAAATATTTTGACTTTTTTTTGATCTATTTATAGACAACTGAAATTTTAAATTTTTCATAATATATTTTTTTTTTGAAATGTCGATAAAAATTTTTTGGCGAAGTCAAAATACTTGAAAAATTAGTACAAAGTTCCTCATACGTTATTCTTATAGTGATTAAAAAATTATAAGAATACATAAGCACAGTTTTTTTTATTAGCATTTGAAGTTATATATGTAAATATTGCGACGCTCCGCTCTCTCTCACGATCAGATACCCGTCCAGTGGTCGACTGTCCAGTGTTAGACAAGGTTGCCAGTTGCTACCCTAGGCCGAGTTGACTTGGCAACGGAGCACTAGGGATTTATATTTTTTATATGATAACCAAAGACAAAAAAAACTGATATTTTCGTAGTGGTGTTTTTGTTTTATTGGTTTTTTGGTCTTTTATAAAGTTGCCACACACAATATGCGTAAAAATTTACAAGAATATAAAAATCATAAAGCGATATAGGTACCTAATGAGAATAAAATATTAAACTATAAAAATTAAATAATACAAGATCTATTGGAGATATCGTATACACACTAAAATAATAATTTTTAATTAACATGATAATAAAAAAAAATGCAATGATTTTACGCACATAGATACAATAAATACGATGGGCATATAAATATATAGTTTGTTTTTTTCTCGGTTACCTATTCTATTATTTATTGTAAATTTGTTGTCCTTTAGACGGCCCCCTCAACTCGCCCGGTAGCGTTCCCGCCACGGGAAGAGTTTTTTCTGGTAACTATTCCATGTTCTTTGTATACGAACTTCGTGCAAAGAAAAATATAGTATGATACAACGACAAAACATAATATTATAATACGCACACAACGGAGCGGATACGTGTTGATCGTTCGGCGTATCTATAACTAACTTGAGCTCTTGCGATTACGTCGACCACGGGATGTTGATAATGGCGTTACGCAATACGCATTCGCTCCGTTAATTAAAATTCACAAATAACTATAGGTAATGATAGGTGAGGACAACTGATAACCATTGAGTCGTTGTAATAAATTCGATTATTATATATTTGTTGGTGTATACATAAAACAGGTATAGTTTGTTACGTCACAGATACTCCATTGGCGAAGTCAGACCCTAGAGGGAACTTCGTCAACATGGTGTTAGATACAAACTATAATGAGTTGTTATTATTTATTTATTTATATATACAATATACATGGTCCTAGATTCTCTTCTACTGATTCAACATCTGTCATTCGGGGAAAAGTATTTCCTTAGATGAATCACATTAAATGTAACTCTGATTATTTTGGTTTTGGGATCTACGACGATGTACGCATTCTGCGTTTTTATCTCACTGATAATGTACGGGCCTTCAAATAACAAAAAGAATTTCCTAATTACCATTTTGGCCATCGAACTTAGACGGTGTGCTCTGATGAGGACGCGATCACCAACATTGAATTTAGTAGGGGCCCCTTGACGATCGTGTCGGAGTTACGCTTTTCGGCTTTGAACAGTTGGATTTCCCTTGCCATGGTTAATTTAACGTGGTAGTCTTGAGGTGTACGTGGAGAGAATTGAACCGATTCTACCATAGGATTGTATTGGTGAGCCTCCTGGAGAAAAAGTTCTTGTGGAGTACAACCGGTGGCCTCATGGACTGTATCAGCAATCGAGCCCACTCAATGAAACCTACATTTCAATACGAAACTGGTCAATAAAGACATCGCTAAACAGTAGCAATGTTTTTTCGAATCATCGAAAAGCAAACGGATGATCCTCGACTACGAAAGCTCATCACCGAATTGTCCTCTGGCGATGAAATCGCCACGCCCGTTTATGAATACTACACACTTTTCCAAAGTATACTTTTCTACAGCAAGCACGTAGGAAGTGACCACTGGTGAGTGTGTGACAAAAATTCATCAAAATCATGAATATTTGCAAATTATTTTATAGGTATAATTTTTAAAAATTTTTTTGTAAGTAGCTAAGAGTTGAAAATTTAATACAAGATTTTCTATAAATTTAGCTTACAATAATTATAAAAGAACTTAAATTTTGGTACCCACTTACCCACTTTTTTACTATCCTTATTGCATACATTAATCACAAGCACGCATACCCTTTCAACATTCAACAGTATGGAATATTCATACTACATTATATTTTGTTAATATGATACAGGGGTCTCCAAAGTACGGCCCTTGAACACATTTTAACCGGCCAGCGGCCCCCATAGTATAATAAATATACGAGGAGATATTTAACATTTAAAAATTAAAAATTGTATGTGTTATAATATATGTATAAATTTTTGGCCCGCTAAGAGATGATATTTTTTGTGGCCCTTGATTCTTGAATAAAAAAGTTTGGAGACCCTTAATTATTATGTATTGATAAATATTGTTACACTATTTATAATTTCGGGTATAAAACTAACATAGTTGAGGTTGATAAATCTGCGTCACGAATGCTTATGGAACGGCTGGAAGAATTTATACTAGAGATCGGTATAGATCCCATAACCCGCGTTTATATTTCACAAGGACGTTAACTGCCGGTCTGATGGGTTAACCATGGCACCACTTATTTTGGAAATCGAGGGAGTTGGAATACTATATAAGCCACTATTCCTAAGAACATTGGTGGTTATCACGACCACGCAACCACCTATAGTTGACCACCTGATACATAACCCGTTCTATTCGATCGAACACTCACATAACCACTCATACGTTAAACAACAAAAATATTTAAAAACAACCCTCTTGATCAAATTAAATTTCACCATGCTCATTCGATCCTTAAATTTTCGAATGACATTTTTCGCCGCTAAAAATGTGAATGCGACATTCACGTTAAATTGGGAGGTGTTTATAAAACAGCACACAGTTATGAACTCGGTCGCAACTTGACTTTTTTTGTGAGGGGAGGATATTTTATCCAAATAAAATTTTCAGTACAACCTATAAAAAACAAGAATGAGTAATTAAGTACAAAAATGTTAATATGGAATATTAAATATGTTTTTACGATAAAATTAATAATGAAACAAAATAGATACACAATAAATATAATATTAGTGAAAATTTAACAATAGTTATAACTAATCTGGAATTTAGGGGGTGGGGGTTGTAGCCCACTCACCCAATCATAAATATGCCCCTGCAGTCTGCACGTACTCACAATGTCCACACTGCGCCAAGGACTCCAGCCTACAATAAGGGGGACCTAAAGCCGAGACAAGTTCTTCAACTAGTTGCAGAAGTGCAGATGGACCAAATCAACCGGGTCACTAACCTAGCTGATCATCCAACGAGTCCTTCGAAGTATCTAAATATCTAGTATCTATCAACCAGAAAGGATTAAAACCATGACAAGAGGGGCCAAAACCAGACATTTTAAGAATAAATTACATGTAAAGGTAGAAAGAAATTTAGGAAGAAATCTAATCAAAAATAACAAGGTTAATAGACCGACGAATATCATTTAAGACTAAAGATTTCAGTACTTATCAGATCTGTGAGAAAGAATAGAGATACGTTTATCGTTTAAGACTAAAAATGAATCTCCGGACTTAAAAATGATTGGTGTACCTAACTGAGTTAAATTTAAGCATAAAAGGAAAAATTCCTGCATCAAGCAAACGTCTGAATAATAAATAAAGTAGAGAACAAATAACAGACCATAGGTGAGAGGAAATCACCAGAAAACTCATCAGGTCCAATAGACTTAACACCATGCAGATTAGATAATTTTTCGTATACATTATTTACGCTAAAGGTGACATTAAAAAATAAATCAAACGCAGAAATCCCAGAGCTGACAATATAAAATACAACATACTGAATCGAATAAACAGAAGAAAAATGGATTAAAAATAATTCATCAATCACACCCGCACGTAGCAGTAGGTACTATCATTGAATGCACTAGGTAAGAATATTATACTGTTTGATTTTTGATTTAATTTTTTTTAACGAATTTCCAAAATTTCATAGAGTTACTGATCAAGGTCGAATCAATATTAACTACATGGACACGAAAGCATGTTTTGGAAAAATATTTAAATTTCACCTGTAAAAAAAATTCTTTGAAGTCGTAAGTTTTAGAATATTTAAACATTTTTAACCTTATAATATGGGCTTGCTTGCAGAATCAAGGTGGATACGTAAACAAACTAAATTAACATTTTAGTATGAAGTCCATTTATACTTTTTGTAAGGCATCATAAAAAAAAAAATTTATAGCAGCATCAACGTTGGGAGGCAGGAAAAAAGATGACCAATCAAACATTTTTAAGTAGATATTAATTGATTGATAATCAGCTGCATGAAAATTTTAAAATGATTGGGAATAGCATACGCCACTATCCAGTTGACAACAAGGTGACGAAATACTAAGAGCATTGTGATAAGAATCAATAGGGACGACAGGCTCAAACGATTTCACAATAGAATAATGTATGCTGTTACAAAAAACAAGATCTAAAATCAAACCATGACAATTTGTAAACACTATTTAATTAAAAGAATGAATGGGTTGTAAATATTTCGAGTACCTATAGGTTAAGTTAAGTCAGCCGCTTGTATACTCATCGAAAATTCGGTGAACCTGCAGTGCGGCGGTTCGTGTCCGATATATCGTTATAGTTCCGCCGGTCGAGTTCAAACGGTCGGTCACCGATGAGGCCTGTTGTAAGCACGTATCTTCGTCAACCGCACAACACCATGATTCATGAACCCCACATCTTACGGCCCGTGAAATTACTTTCCAGGATTTTACGGCTTCCCGTACCGATGAGTCGATGCCCAACAACAATGACTGTCCGATAACTGCGTTCGTCGCGACGGCGACCTAAGCCGACCAGCCGGTCGGACGGTCTCGATATAAATATCGTACTGCACCACAACCGATGTCCGCCAGACACTACACGTCCACCTGAAAATCACGATCGCGGAAAACATGATATAGATAAGATAATATTGCCTTACACGCAGTGGCGTAGCTAGACAATTTTTCTTGGGTAGGCCCGATATTTTGATAGAATAAGGATTATCAATTTATATTTTTATTAAATAAAAAACATGATATAAAACATT
>VUJU01001509.1:6060-28135 GCA_009835225.1 Aphis craccivora | reverse complement strand
CCCCCCCCAGAACATTTTTGAAAATACGCCACTGAGTTATATATTATACATAGTATACTCACCATATAGATGTTGTTCAGTGTACCTACGTTAAGAGCAAATCACTCAAATAAATAGGTTAAGACACGATTTAACAATTACATAAATTAAAATAAAATAAGTAAGACTATGTAGTTGGATAACCGCTGTATCAAAGATGTGTAGATGAGTACCGAGTGGTCAACGTATCTAAAAACACCGTTTTCACGTCGATATCCAAACGATATACCTAGGTAGGTACTGTTAATATACCATAATATATTATACTTAATGTAATATAGAGAAGCACAGCTTTTGTCACGGGTTTTCATCAGATATTCAGACAAAAATCCGTCGCTGTAAGATATTAGTGGGTACCTATGTGTAATATTAAATGTCATAATTATTAGGTAGGTTAGGTTAACGTAGATTTTTCATAGATGTGCAGTATTAGATATCTACCTAATAAAATTGTTAAATTATTCTTATTTCATGTAAAATAGACAACATATAACGCGTGATGTGACTGTATTGTCTGTATTTATGATTTTCTAATTTTCTTGGAAAAATTAACGACTGCAAACGATGGACCGCACTGTACGAAATTCATGGAAACATTCTGCGTGTTCTTACTCAAAATAAAGAATTTCTTTCATAGTACGCGAATATTTTATTCTATACTTAACATAATAATATAATAAATTGTGGACCTGCCGTTCGCAAGTAAATGATATTTTTAAACTCAGTTAGTAAGTTAAGAGTTACATAAAAACTTATAAATTGACTCATTAATTAAAATTATTTTTTTTTTAATACATATAATATATAAATATTATAGTCTATCGATAGTTAAAAACAAATAATAGGTAATTGTTAAATTATTAAGAACTGACAAAGTACCTATATATTATTATATGTTATTTTAGTTGATAAGACGAAAATTCGAAAATTTTGGAATTTGTTCCGAAAATTGTACATATTATAATAATTTATTTTAGTATGTATTTTTATAAATTATAAGCATGTACTTATTGTTAAATATTATTAAAATGTGTGTGCCATATGGCATATGGCATATATATATATTATTATATTAATATCTATTGAACAATTTCGGATGATGAAAAAAAAATATTACTAACCTAATTATAGATAATTATTAATTTAATTGATTATTACGATTGCCTTATAAACATTAGGTAGGTACCACTTGAATTTGTTAGAATATATTAATTCGTTGATGATAGTTATTATCAATTCTCCTAAAAATAATTACCTACTGCACAATTGAAGTTGAGAAAATAAGTCGATTAATCGACTTAACAATCGATATTTTATAGGGTTATGGTTCAAAAATATCCAAAAGTGGAGTTATATTCACCACAAATCCATGTAGGCAGGACCGGTGCAAGCAAATTTTTAAATGTAGGCAAAAATCAAAATTGCCGCCTCTTGTTTTATTATTTTTTCTTATACGCCGCCTCTATTTATAAATATAAATTCTTCCGCCGTAGGCTTGTGCCTACGTCGCCTACTCCTATAACCGGCCCTGCATGTAGCTTTTTTAGTCCGTAAAACCTTGTTGGATAAAATAGTCGCTAACTTGGAGGAAGTCGTTTTTGACTTCAATATTTTCTTCCTAATGTCATAAATTATTCGTCATAAATAAAAAAAAAAGTGAAAAGAAAAAAAACTGAGTAGTAAGTTGTAAGTAAAATAGTATATATTTTGTTAAGATTATGAAGTACAACACACTAATATAAAACTCAATTTATGTTTCAAGTTGCTACGATTAATACTTTTAATAATAACCAGTGAACTAAAACCGCAGGTAAAATTAAATTCGTTAAAACATCCAGTTGAAAAATGTAATTTTCTAACGAATATAAAATATTTTTCATTAAAAAATGTAGTGACGAAGGGTAAACATTATTTTAAATGTGTATTATTTGATTGTCATCTATATACCACAAATAAAAATTATAAAATAGGTATATTTTAAAAATAAAAATAAAAAGTGGGTAAGTGGGTACCACTCTGCTGTACATTAGGGTTAAATTTGAATACAATGATAATTATCATTGTATACAAAAAACGATTCTGAACGAAGATGATTTGTCAGCCTAGGATATAGTTTTCAGTGGTTGGAGAAAAAGGTGTTTTATGTTTTAATGGCTTGAATACATCAAAATTTAAGTTTTTTTATAATTATTATTAGCTAAAATTATGGAAAATTTTGTATTAAATTTTCAACTCTTAGCTACTTATACAAAAATTTGTATGAATTATACCTACAAAATAATTTGCAAATATTCAGGATTTGACGAATTTTTGTCAATATTTAAACTTAAATGCTATTAAAAAAAAATTGTGCCTATGTTTTCTTATAATTTTTTAATCACTATAAGAAGAACTTATAAGAAACTTTGCATTAAATTTTCAAGTATTTGTAAAGGGCCAAAAAAATTTAATCGACACTTCAAAAAAAAGTTTTCAGAAAATTTGAAAATTTCAGTTGTCTATAAATAGCTCAAAGAAAGTCAAAATACTTCGAAATTTAAATCACGTAAAGAAAACGCAAATCTCAATAACTGGTAAAATTTTCGAGTATCTACGACTTATACTTTTTGAATAATAACAAATATTTAAAATCGTTTGGGATAAATCTTTATCATAACGCTATTTCGTAATAATTTAAAATTTGCTTAAAATTTTTCCTTTAATGATGTTACGACTTTTCTCTATTATCTACTTGAAAGAAAACTTAGTGTTGTAATTTTAATCCTTAGTTATAAACACAAAATTTTTTATGATTTTTCAACTTAAAAATTACTTGCAAATTTTCGCATTTTCGACAGATTTCGTAAAAATTTGAACTATAAACGCTTATATAAAAAAAAATGGAACTAACGATTTTTAATTTTTCTTTAGCTACGGTAAGAACAACTCAGAAGGCACCTTGTATTAAATTTTCAAAACTTTTTGGTTATCCAAAATGTTTTTATCGATATTTAAAAAAAATTCTCATAAAAATCGAAAATCTCTGTGGTCTATAAATAACTCAGTCAAAGTTTTGAAAATATAACTGTATATAGATAACACTGACATACAAATTTGGTGAAAATTCAAGTATTTACAGTGATTAGTTTTTGATTTACAACCATATACAAAAATCGATTTGGTCGAAAACTGGTTTTGTGTAAAAATTCCCGTTTTTCTGTTACTTTTTTAAGGGTTTTTCCCGACGGTTTTGAAAACTATTGGAAAATGTTTACTTTTGACCCCCCAAAGTACAAACTAGATTCACTTTCCTACCAGAAACAGGGCCCATTTTTTAAAATCGAAGCACTTTTACTGCTCCAAAACGTGGTGACAGACACAAAAATAAAAAAAAATAAAAACACACATCATTGTAAAATCAATACATTCATCACTTCGTTCAGAATCTAAAAATAATATAGTTTTAAAATTAATAACTATAAAGTATTTTTTACACGTTTACTATAAGCATTTGTAAAATAATTTTAATAAGATTTAAAATATCTTATTGTTTAGTATACTTTTATTTTTTCAATATTATCTAAAAAAAAAAAATATATTTTCAATAAGAGCTTGAAAACCTTTTTCAAATCTCTAAAACATTAGTTTTCAAATTGCAGTATGGGAGGTCACCGTTTTTTATCTAGTATCATCAGTACATATTTGAAGCATAACAATTAATTATTACACTCAGACTTTATATCACTAAATAAATAAAGTAAACATGTTATAACAAATTGGAAAACTTTTAATCTACAAATCACATTTTAGATTGAATATATGTAATTATCTATCATCCAGAAAATGTAAAATTATTTAGTAGATATGCTAAGACAATAATAACTGTGAGGGAAAACGATATATTCAACACTTAACACACATTGTTTACAACAGGACTAGCACTAAAAAAGGTCTTACATTAATTATGTAAATATATAAAAACACATAAGAGTACCAAATACCATTCTACTATATCAGACAATAATTAACAATAAATTAAGTAATTTTCTAATTAAGTTATATAATTTAAACACAATTATTGTATTGTCATATATTTCTTATTTGTTTAATTTACTTACTGTTCTAAGCAATACTACAAGTTAATTCCCATTTCAGTAAAATTAAAAAAAAAAAAAAACAATTTGAAACAAGGGAATTTTTTTTTTTTAGACTAAGACAAATAAAATTAAAATGACATATATTCCACGCGAGATTAAATAGTTATATTGCACAACCAAAAATGTTGATTTGGAATCAGTTGACATTTTGACAAAAACAAAATCTAACAGTATATGCATGTATAAACAAAATTGATAGATAATATCACATGTATTTCCAAAAATAATCCATAGTTAACCAATGTTTACAATATTATAAATAAAGTAGATACATTTTAAAGAATAACTAAGGCAGTATAAATATTTATTGTATTGTCCTATCATTATACATTTTACATTAAAATTTTAATGGAAAGTTTTTGTATTTCTTTGAAAAACTAACTAAATAACAATTGTTTTCAGTAATGTACAAAGGTTCAACAAGTAATAAAAAAAAGGGATACTAAATGAAATAACCAATGAACAACACTTTTTATAAATAATGCACAATAATTATAATTAACTAAACATTAAAACTGCTAGAACAGATTAAATAATCAAAGAATACAATAATCTTGATATAATCAATTGAAAATATCTACTAAAAAGTAAAAATATTAATTTAATAATTTACAATTCATAATTTACATAATACAAATGATTAAATAAAGTTTAAATTATATTTCGAAACCAAGTCTGTATCAAAAATTTATTAACTCACCAATTTTAACATTAGTATTTAAAAATTAAAACAAAAAATATATAAATAATAAATACATCACAAGACTGCATACATTTAAGAGTTAAAATATACAATTATATTTAAAATTTCTTTAATAAATTATAATACTTACAATTTATGAATATATAATATATATATATATATATATACATAATATAATGTAGATGTATTACATTTTTAATTATATAATTGAGTAAGTCTGATGATACACAAATCACAAACAAAATTTAAAAATGTTAACAAATTAAGATGCTAAAAGAAAGCTTGGCAGTGACTTGTCCTTGGTCAAAGTCTTGTTAACACAAATAGTGAGTGTCTGTTATCATAATAAATAATATTTATTTATATATAAATATAAAAAATTATAATTCACTTATTCAAGTAAAGCAGTCTTATGAATTATTTAGACGACAAATTGCAGAATAAATTAATATTTAAATCACAAAAAAAATTAATATCGAACTGTGGCGTATAAAAATTGTGCAAACCACATGAACTATTAAAAAAAAAGAAAATTTAATAGTTAAAATAAGATGAATGTCTTAATTTGTATCACTTTAAATTTGTATGGATATAGTGTAACAACAGACGTCTCGCATCACGATAAATTAAATTTTGTAACACACAATTACATTACAATAAAACATTTCGATCAAACATTAATATAATAAATACAAGATAAAGAGATTATAAAGAAAAATGTATGTTAGGCTGTCTTCAATTTTATATTCAGCTCTTTCTCTACATGTATATTTACACACACACACACACACACACATATATATATAAATACATATATCCTTAAATATAAGTAATATAACAAATTAATGAAAAAATATAAAAAATAAACTGTATTCCCTATTCGTTGGAACCATCATCAAGAAGTGCAGCAAATTTATTACTAGTCTAAAAAAAAAAAAAAAAGCAAATTATAATATAATGGAGACTATATATTATAATATTTTTTTGTAAACCATCAATTGTACTCTGTCCATATTACAGAATTTGATTAAATCAGAATGGTTGAAAAAATTCATGGCTATAATGAAAGACTTATCTGTCCAAATTTGTTTAAAAACAAAATAAACAAGTGGAAATAACTATAAAAATTTAGATTAAAGTTTAATCTAAAACTAAAAAACATAAAGATGGTTAGTTTGTTTACAAAATAAAACATAATCACAGAATAAGTTCAATAATAAACACTTTCAAAGTGGCAGACTAAAATTTAGGAGGCCATGTTTCCTTTCTGGTGTAATCTATTCTGGGCTGTATCCAACGATAAAATTTATTTATCTTGTACACCTATGTATACAAATGTAATGGAAACCCGCCTTAACTAGGCATTGTTCAGAGATGTACTGATATAATTTTTTGTTAGGTGTAGCTGAGCAACAGAATATTGATGGTTAAGTTGTTATATTCATTCTTAAGACTTAATTATAAGTTATAACTTATTTTACTTTCAAATAATAATTAATTTGAAGTTATAATGGCGGGAATGCGAGAGATCGTATGAATTTTAGACGCCGCCCAGTAGCGTTCTTAGGATGGCCGGACTATAATAGTGTCATGAATACACATCAGATTTTTAGTCTAGTTTATCTATATACAATATTACAATAAATGTAGATACTCATCCTTCATAAATTTGAAAATAAAATAAATTAAAGCAAAAACTCTTAATATTTCTATTTTAACAATATTAGAGCCAATTTTCTAAAGGAAATTCTATAGTTATGCCAGTAACATTTAGAAAAATGAAAAAATGAAAACAGTTAATAAGTAAATTTACCATAACATTAATTATAAATAAACTGTAATAAGAATCTGGTTGTATAGATTTTGCTGTATATGTTGACAGTGTCTCTACAGATGCGGGATGAGATTTTCTTAATAATAACATTTTAAATAAATAACCTCATAATTATTTATATAACTTGTTATAATTGAAGTTAAAGATGAGTTTAGAACATTCATTATATTTATTTATTAGTAATTGAAATTTTAATGTTTTGATAAAATCAATATTTTAAGTATATTGCAATACTGCAATCATTCCATTATAAAAGTTGATAATTAAATATTTAACGAATAACCTTAAAATAGTAAGTAAAATTTTTTTTTTAAAAAGAATATAAATTCAGATCCTAATTACAAGTTAAAGTAAAAAAAGACTTATTTTACATTTTTTGAACATATCCAATGATTAGGTTGAATTAGAAAAAGCTAAAATTCTAATTTTGAAATACCACATTGATATTGTTGGACTTTATTTTCTACCCCAAAAATTAAGATAAAATACAATCCACATTTTTCCTTAGAATTTATTAAAATTTATTTTATACTTACAGATTTCTTTAGCTCCTTGGTTATAACAGGATCTCTGTAAATTAAAAGTTATTAATTATTATTAATTAAATATAATATATATATATTATTAGGTAACAATTAGTTTTACATTGTTTAACTTACTTTTTCTTAACTTCTATTTCTGATAATTTTTTAATGACTTTAGGCTTCTTTTTGGATTTATCTAAAAAACGGTTAACATTGTATTTTTTTTTATATATAGGTACATCAAATTTAAATTAAAAAAATAATTACATTTATCAGAACTATTTTTTCCACATTCAATAAATCCAGAATCATTTGTATCTTCTTCATTAACAGATTGATCTTTCACTATGTCGGGTTCACTAGATTGGCCATCAGGGTCAGTTCTAACATCATTTGGAGCTTCTACAACTGTAGTTTCAATAATTTCTGACCCATCAGCTGCCCTATCTGGAACATTCTGATCTAAAACTGGTGAAGATTCTTCTTTAATAGGTGCAGATTCTACTGGATCTAATATTACAGCTTCTTCCTGAGTTTTTTTACGAAGATTTGGTGGAATGTAAACGTTTGGTCTCGGTTTTTCGTCTTCCACTCTACAAATAAAAATTATTTAATATATTATAATTGTTATGAAGATACATTTTGAATAATATAAATTTTTTTAGTACATTGTTGTTGTTCCATTGCACACATTTTCTTCAGAAGCCAAGGATTCTTTGATTAAAGAATGTTTTTCCCAAGCATTTTCTCGTGGAGGTGGAGCTTCTTCATATCTGGGGTTACGTTCCGGAGAAGTTCTTCGTCGAGGAATACGATCATCATCATTTGTTCGACGTGGACTTCTGCGCCTCCATGTTTCAACTGATTTAGGCTGAGGTGGTTTTACTTCTGATTCTTCTTGACATCTACAGAAAATAAGATCTTTATGATAAGTTTGATATAAATAAGGTTGTCCAAAATAAAATCTAACAATATTTGAGTTTCACAACTGATTCTCTTGCCAACTCTACTTTAATAATTTTAAATCTATGATATCTTAAGTATTAACTGAAATGTATTTGAGTGCATTAAAAAAAAATATATTAATATTTGAATTTATTGAGCAAATTGGAGGTCAACTAAAAATAATAAACTTTAGCTGGTACTATGATTGCTCTTATATTTTTGGCTAAATGCTCAATCCAGGTAATAAAAAAGTATATTTCTGGTCTATCAAAAATCAGCCGTCATTAAGAAATATTTTGAAAATTATATTAAGGGGGAATATCCCATAATTTTTTTTTTTGATCAAGTCGTTAAATTGAGAATTCCTATAGTTAAAACTAGGTTTAAGATGAAACTAAAAAATATTTAAAAAAATTTTGGTGAATTTTTTTAGCAGTAAAATGCGTCTAAAGGTCGGAATTCTTCAATTTAAGTTCCTTTCCACTGTTTTATGTTTTACAGTTAGAAGTCTGTAACTTTGAATACATATTCTACATATGTTGTTTGGTATACTACCGTTGGCCGACTTTTAATATATACATTTTTTTTTAGGGTTCAAACTTACTAAAAAATAGTACTTAGTTTGAACCCCTTTAACAAAAAAAAAAAAATGTATTTATCAAAAATCGGCCAACAGTAGTATACCAAACAACATATGTAGAATATGTATTCAAAGTTACAGACTCCTAACTATAAAACATAAAACAGTGGAAAGGAACTTAAATTGCAGAATTCCGACCTTTAGACGCAATTTACTGCTAAAAAAATTCACCAAAAATTTTTTTAAATATTTTTTAGTTTCATCTTAAACCTAGTTTTAACTATAGGAATTCTCATTTTAACGACTTGATCAAAAAAAAAATTATGGGATATTCCCCCTTAACAACTTATTTTAGAAGACGTCGTACCAATACATATTATCCAAGTCTTACTAACTTACATCATGACCGATTTAAGTTCAGTAGAACTCATTTTAAATTGTTAGCTTTAATATGTTAAAGTTAAATTAACCTATAATCCAACTTAAAGGTAAGAATATTATCTAAGGCACAACATAGGCTTTTAGTAAATAGTAATCTTTGTTTTAAAAAACTTACAACACACTTTAAAATGATAACATCAATAAAAGCCTACACAATGTCTTAGATAATATTCTTTTCTTTAAGTTTGATAACGGGTAAATCGCAATATTAAAGCTAACAGTGTAATTTTTGCTTAACACAGATGTACTATGATGTACATTAGTAAAAAAAATGGAGACAAACATGAGGGTATAGGCCTCCTCTTAGTTGTAGTATTTAAATCATTTTTCTTAGAAAAACAAAAAACAAGGTTGTTGTATAGAATCTGGGAAGTTTAACTGAAGAATGACGAAAATAAAAAGTAAAATTATACAGGTATTTAACTGTTATTTAAGTTATTGAATAATATTAAATAAAAATTATTTTAAAAACAATGTTTGGATAAAATAAAATTAGTGATTAATGTTATGGGTTAGTAGATACTATTTTAGTATTTTATAACTTCAAACTAATTTAAATGCAAGGAAAAAATATTTAATAATTTTTTTGAATTTATTGAGCAAATTGGAGGTCAACTAAATAGAATTCAATTTAGTTGGTACTATGATTGCTCATTTAATTTTGGCTGAATGCTCATTCCAAATAATAAAGAACTATTTTTGGTCTATCAAAAATCAGCCAAATTGTAATTTAGTTCTTTAGGAAGAATTTAAGTAGAATTTTTTTTTATAATTTAGAAAAATTAAATTTATCTACTATACTTCATCCCAAGTTTTTACAAAAAATGGGAGACATTTTTAATATTAAAGTCAAATTATAAATTATAGTAAAAAAAAAAAGAGATAATATTAAGAATACTTTAGCCATAAACTCTATTATAAAATTACTAGGAGAATGGCTGTCAACTCATTGTGCTCTTCACCCACCTTTTTAAGTTGAAATTTAATAACTGCAATTTAAAATGTTATGAGATAAATTCTGCTTATCAGAAGTCTTAATTATTTAAAACTAATTTCAAAACTTAATTTAAATTCTTTTTTTATTTTGTCTGCCATGGCAATTATTATATGCAAGACATAAAAATATCAAGATTTTTTATTAAATAGAGAAAAAACTTACTTATTATCAGAAGTCTCATTTAAACTGGTTTCAGAAGAAGCACCAGATAATTCTGATTGAGGTTTTGGTTCATTTTTGGCTAAAAGTTTTTCTTCAATTTCTCTTTCTTTAGCTGCCGTGTCAACAGGTTTGGCTGCACCGAATATAGATGGTGCAGCTACATAGCTAGGTGCTTCAGTCTTTGGTGCATTAGGGTCTACAGTCTTTGGTTTAAGTATGAGCTTTGGACGTTCTTGAGGCTGTGAAGTATTTTCTCCAGCTGCCAAAAGAATAATTAATATAATATTAAAATATCATAAATATGTATACTAATCCAAAACTAATTCAAAATATTAATTCTATGAATAATGAATTACCAATATCAGGCAAATCATCATCTCGTTTAAAACCAAATCCTCTTCTAGGTTCACCAAATGGTTTTCGTCCACCTTCAATATCATCACGGCGTTCACCAAAAGGTCTTCTTCCACTGTCAGAATCATCGTAACGACGATCACCGAATGGTCTTCTACTACCATCGGAGTCATCACCTCGGCGATCACTGAATGGTCTTCTTCCACCTTCAAAATCATCTCCTCGACGATCACCAAAAGGTCTTCTTCCACTATCAGGATCATCACTTCGCCGGTCACTAAAAGGTCTTCTTTCAGAATCATCAAAACGACGATCACTAAATGGTTTACGTGGTACATCATCATCAACATTACGCCTGGCACTTCTCCAAGGACCATTATCTCGTTCACTATCATGATCTTTATCAAAAGCACCACCATCTCGTCGCCTAGTAAATCCTAAATAAAATAACTTAGTAAATTATTGAGATAAGAATACAATAACTAAGATTTGAAAGTCATAAGATATTAAAATCAATAATTTATGCAAAAATAAAAAGGAATATTTATTCTATTAAAATAACAATAACTATAGTAGTATAAAACCTATACCTAATAAATAACAACTTATTTTATGGATAAAGAAATGTGGTGGGGAAAACTGTTAGGACAAAACATACAAATAATAGATTGTAATTTAAATTTTAAACTTGCCATCAGTAAAGACTGAATTTTAAGCTTTGTCCAACATGCAAAATTTATAACATGCAACTTCTACAACTTACAAACTACTAATTAAGATAAATATAATTACCTCCTCTATCATCAGTAGTTGAAGTTCGGTTGGTCGATCGCCAATCACCAGGTTCATCACTAGGAAAATCCATACCCATACGACTGCCTCTTTGAAAAGCATTTCTGGAATCTTGCATACCACTAGCTAGTTCAACTCGTACACGACGTCCACGTATCTAATTTATATAAAAATTTAATTTTTTTTTTTTTTGTCGTATGGCGTATACAGGGTGATTGATTAAGCGTAAAACACTCATTATCTCAAAAAGTATTCATGTTTTTGAAAATATTTTTTTTACATAGTTTCAAATTATTAAAAAGCAACATTTTAATAAAAAAATTATATTTTTAAATATTTTTTATCCTTATAATTTTTTAAAGTTTTTTACTTTTTTGAATGACAGCAGATTTTTAATTTCATATTCCAAAGCAGAATAATTTTCTGAGTATTTCGAGACATAAAAATCAAATTTAGGGAGAGTAGTTTATGAGTTACACGTATTTAAAATTTAGATAAGCGGAGTAGTGGACAAACATTTTGCGGGGTAACCCCGTACCACTCCACTCCGCGCAACTAAACTTTAAATACGTATAACTCATAAACTACTTTCCCTAAATTCGATTTTTATGTATCAAAATACTTATTAAATTATTTTGCTTTGGAATATGCAATTAAAAACCTATGTTGTCATTCAAAAAAGTAAAAAACCTAAAAAATTATAAGGATAAAAAATATTTAAAAATATAATTTTTTTATAAAAATGTTGCTTTTTAATAATTTGAAACTATGTAAAAAAAATATTTTCAAAAACATGACTACTTTTTGAGATAATGAGTGTTTTACGCTTAATCAATCACCCTATATAGACCAGGAGTAGGCCCAAAGGCCTAGTTCGGACGCCTAATAGGTAAAATTTTTATTTGGGCACCCGTAGGTTTCTGCCATGCTCAGGGTGGGGAATGGCGGTCTCTCTCCAGACACCGTGACTTGCCCGAAGAGAGGTGCCGCCTGTAACCGAGGTTCGAACTGGCGACGGTGTGCATCGCAACTGACGCCTTAGAACGCTCGGCTACTCCGTCCCCCATAATATTTAATTAAAACCTATGAGATTCAAATAGATATATCTACCAACTAAAATATAATGAAACATCCTGGATTGAACAATTGATCTAAATAATCAATTGTCCACTAAGAATGTATATTACTATACTTCCGTTGACGACCAATATAATTATTAAATATACTATATTGGTGCTTTTTTAGAAGATAATTTTTGTTTATGAGGATCAAATGCATAATTAAGATAATACATATATTTTTAAGCTTACTAAATTTTCCATTCCAAGTGCAGTGATTAGTTCTTTTCGCTCTTCAAACTCTACATATCCAAATCCTTTATTACGGCCATTGTCATTACGTGGTAATTTGATGTTGTTTATCTATTTAAAACATAGAAATCAATTTCTTAATAATTTAATGTAGTAACAAACAAAATTATTTATAAAATGCTTATAGGAATGTAATAAAAAATACCTAAGCTGCATAATAATTAATACTTGTATTCATTAACAATTTAAGATGGAAATCCATATCCCGGCTGTTGGTCAACTATGATGTCTAGATTTAAAGATTTAATGGGGGAATAAGAATCCTACCTTAACAGATCCAAATAATTAATTTCTTGTAAATAATGATGACAGACATTTCAATAGTTAATTAATAAATAAGTTTTGGATTAACAGAGAAGTTTGAATGTTATTATACAGTACATAAAAAATATGCAATTTTTGGTTTTGCATGCATTTTTTTTTTTTTTTTTTTTTTTTAAATAATGACATCAGTATTGATAAGCCTGGCCCTGAAATTGGTGTCGTAATAGTGTATGTGGTTAAACAAAATTATAGCCTGTACAAATTAAGAAGGAAGTGCACAACAAAAAGCTTACAGAAAACGCTGAGCAGTAAAATGCACTAGAAAAAACTTAAATTCTTTTATGTGCTGAAAAACTGATGTGAGCACTTTTTTTGAGAATCAAAGTGCTTTAATTTTATCCAGAATTTTTGAAGTTCAACAACAAACTCAGCTTTCAATTATGAATCCCTTTAAAATTAAGAAAAATGCAACTCTATACACAACAATGTAACAAAGGATCTTTTTGAAAATTCAAATGAGAAATATGAGACTATTCCCAATACAGTCATGAATTGTCACTAATTTTCATGCATTTAAATTATTGAAAGTAAATTGACAAAGATCCAATACCACAAGAGAACAGTGATAGATGCCAGATTCCACTGTACAAACTGAAAGTTGATGAAGTCGGGCATTTCCAAGTTTGAATAGAGATTTTATATGATATATATAGATTATATTTGAAGTGTATGTATTCGTTTATAGATTATCGGTTCAGCAGTGTTCTCATAACAAAAGAATCACGATTAAATCTCTTTATCGTGAAATGTTTTGTTTTTATTTATAGTGAGAACGTTGCTTTATTATGCAGACAAACATACATGGTATTATATATAATTCATAATTCGCAAAATTTTTTCCTAAAGATCTTCGTACAACTCTACAAATCAAAGTAAATTACATCATTGACTGATTCTTAAATGTACTAAAATCATTTCAATTAATAAGCATCAGAATTTTTTAATTGTATACATTACATTGGTTCAACTAACACAAACAAGTGAAAGGAACTCCACATGCTAATATTCGCCTTTGATTCATCATGTTTAAGTTGAGCATTACAAATGGATAAACATTTTAATAATCAATTAAGTATTTACTATTTAAGTAATTTCTATCTACACTATAAAATGTAAAAAATATAATGAAAAACTTTCTGCTATGTATTTATTAATGTACCTCATCGCCCTAATAGTCTAATGAGTCTATTAAAATTTGAATCCAATCGCTTATCACTACATTATATAAAAAATGATTTTGATAAAAAACCGATGTACCTAACTGTGTTAGCCTTTATTTTCAAGGATATTTTGAAGTTAATATAACTATTAGTTATAGATGGAATAACTAATTTATGTAGATAATATTATATTTTTATATGTAATGAACATTATATCATATATCGTTATTATTAATTATCAATAACACTACTATTGAAAAAACTATTCTTTTAGAAACTTTAAGTGATTTATATGATTTGAAGTATTCATTAAACTACATATTGGTAGACTTGCAGAATTATTCATGAAATGTAATGTATTAAACAAATAATTAAAAATTAATAAGGAATTTGACATTTAGTTGAACTTGATATATATTACTATTGGCGTCTTATCTGCTATCATAGAGAAACTTTTAATTTAAATTTAAATTACTATCAAAATGAATTATATAAGTTTAATACCTATTTAAACACAGCATTTTATATAAAAAAAGTTGTATCTACTTAAATTTAACTACCTACATAAATCATTTGTAATAAGTAACTTAGTTGAAATTTTATAGCATAAAACAGTTTAAAGAGACTTAAAATTAATAAATTATATAAACTATGATAACAGAAAGATATTTAGAAGCATATTGTGCAGTATAACTTATTAAATATTAGCAACTATCTTTTACTTTGCGACCATTTTAAGTATTTAATAACAGAAAATAGTGTCTAAAGAAAATTTGTTCTAGCATAGTTTCTGCAAAATACTTATTGACAGCAATAAGACTATCAACTCTATGCATGTTTTTTTATATACCTATATAATTTTATTAGTACAAAGTGCAACATTCTGAAGTTAAACAAAGCAGCTTAATAAAAAATACTATTTATTTTAGGAACTGTATTTTACTTTGCGACCATTTATAGCAGTTATTAGCAATAAGACGGTGTCTAAAGAAAAATTAATATAGCACAGTTTCTGCAAATACTTATTGACAGCAATAAGTATCATCAACTCTGTGCAAATTGCCAAACATTTTAAATCTACCTATAACAAAAACTTTTTAGATTTAAAAACTACCAATGTATTAAATACAACAATTTATAATTATCATAATTCATAACTGTCCAATGGTATCAATTTTATATCATTGTATCCAATTTAAATTAAGATCAGTACTGGACAGCAACAGATTACGTCTACTGATGAATCTGATACCTGATTAAAGTTTAATGAAGCCATACTACAGCACATAAATTAATTGCTTGGTAAAGAAATTATTTTGAATGGACTATAATAATATAATACATTTATAAGTTGATAAGAATCAGATCATAGTAAATACCAAATAATTATTGTTTTACTGAAAGTGTAGAAAATATTGTTTAAGTATTTAACTTATCCTATACCCAAGAGAAATAATTTACCTTCAGTCCTTTGAAATAATTTGTGATATCATCTTCATCAATTTCAAACTGCAAATTTGACATATGAACCAAGAATGGTCCTTCTTGAGGCACAGTGCTTTCATCTATAATAGATTCACATGCTGCTCTTGGTGCCTTAGGAAGGTTTAATGGCTTAGGTTCAAATCCAAAACCTGCAAATCCTACACATAAAAAAACATTGTGTTAAACAAAACATTTCTAGATAAAATATAAAAGATGTTATTTATAATTAGTGATAATAAAACAACCTAGAGAAATTATACAAAAATATCATAGTGAATAATAAATTAATATAATAGAATAGATGGAAAATGCATAAATCTTATATAAAAAAAAGCCCTCAGATTTAGAGATACAGTCAACAAGAGAATAGTCTGAATTGAGTTATACTAGCATAGCTAGAACCTTGCAAATTGAACTAAAAATGCGAATCACAGGAGGTTCCAACAGTACCCAAAATTATAGTCTCAACCAAAGGCATCTCAGACCTAAAAATTTTAGAACTGGACCAATTTCTGGTTCTCCTGCCCAACTTTGTCAAGAAGGCCCCCGGCTGGGGGGTTGGCGATTTTGCCTCAGACCTTCCCGGGGTTATAAAGTAACAGAGTACTCAGTGTGTGAACCCCTGAAGCAAGATTCTTGTTGACTGATGTTATTCTCGTTAAGAAGCTTAAGCAACTAATTAAACGAGGATAAGCTCTAAAACATTCATCATAAGGCGAGTTTTAAAATAGTAATGTTTTACGGACATTTGACGGTATAACAAAGAAAAGGAATATACCATGTTTTCCATTATGTTCTTTTTCTGCTTCATCTGCCCAGCATGTTCCACTAGCAATTGAAATAACTTCTGTTTCTATTGATATCCACTTTTGCTTTTTATTCTTTTTGCCTACAATAAAAATAATTATTATTCACCTAATACACAATTAACAATATAATAAATATACAATTATGATTTATACCAGTAGTTTTTAAATGTTTGTAAAACAAAAATCCACCACAAAAGACTTTAACATACAATGGGCCCCGTTCCCTTAATTTAAACAATTTTTTATGTGTCCAGCACACGACCATTGATACGTTCCCAAGGGGTATGGGCCAGTTTAAGAACTGGCAATTTATACTATTTATAATCTCTTGATTGATTAAAAATATTATTTTTATAACAATTAATCCAATACAACGGCATAAAATAAAAATTTCAAATATAAACCAACCAAAAAATAATGTAACATTCCGGATTGATGGACTTATCAAAAAATACTAGTCCCTCACTAAAGAATGTAATGTTTTAATTTACTTCCATTTGACGGCCAAAATAACAATAAGAGAATAATTTGGTGCTTTTAGGAAGATATAATTATTAGGCTTCTCTAACGATATTATTTTGAATATCGATATTGTTTTGAATCGTGCGATATTGAATCGCAATATCAGAAAAAAATTTAAGTATCGATATATCATAATTGTGATAAAATTACTGGGAAAAATAATTATTTTTCTGATATTCAGTGCTATTTTTAACCAGGAATATTCGATATATTATGGGTATCAATATCTCGTACGATATATTACGATTATCGATACCTACATTTCCGAAAAAAAAGTTTGCGATATCGATATCGTTGAAGCCTATTAATTTTAAATAATCATAGAACAAAGTTTTTCATTATGAAATTAATAATAAACTATTATAGGAAGGTATATTGAGAAATATAAATAAATGTAACATTCCGGATTGATGGATTAATCAAAACGGACTGATCCCTCACTAAAGAAAGTAAAATTTAATTTACTTCCATTTGACGGCCAAAATTACAATATTATAAGTACAATTTGGTGCTTTTAGGAAGATATTAATTATTAATAATCAAAGAACAAGTAGTTTATAATTATAAAATAAATAAATAGCTACAATATATTGAGAAAAAAGAATTAATGTAACGTTCCGGATTGATGGATTAATCAAAATGGACTAAACCCTCACTAAAGAAAGTAAAATGTAATTTTCTTCCATTTGACGGCCAAAATGACAATAAAAGTACAATTTGGTGCTTTTAGGAAGATATTAATTTTTAATAATCATAGAAAAAGTAGTTTATAATTATAAAATAAATAATTAGCTACAATACATTGAGAAAAATGAATTAATGTAACGTTCCGGATTGATGGATTAATCAAAATGGACTAATCCCTCACTAAAGAAAGTATAACATAATTTTCTTCCATTTGACGGCCAAAATGACGATAGAAGTACAATTTGGTGCTTTTAGGAAGATGTTTTTAATTATATTTAACCTTTTAACAATAGGTAATATATCAAATAAAAAAAACAATATTTAGACAATAACAAAGGAATATTTTGGAATAAAACTTATCAAACTAGTAATATAATAAATTTATTTTCTGAAACTAGGATATTATAGGGTTCAAGGAAATAAGTATCTTAATTGAACTCTCAGCTACTAGCTTAGACACGCTGAACACAGTATACCTTAATAATGAGAGCTGTGGAGGTAACCATTTGAACTAATGAACATATACAGTCTCTATTAATTTATCAAGACATCTGAGTATAAGAATATAAATTGTTTCTATTCACTGACCAAGTATTAACTTTTGTGTTTAAGCTGATCAAATTCGATCTGATCCAAATGCTGGTCCTATGTAAACTAAGATTATGTGTGTTCATTTTAATTTGTATAAGACATATTACATAGATGAAATATAAATATGACTAAATTCTTTAAATTATTAATTTACAATACTAGGAAAAAAAATTTTAAAATAGATTTTACAATGTTAAACAGTAAGAAAGATTATGCTACACAGCATTCAAAATATGACAATGAAAAATAGTTTAAGCATTCCAATGGGAAACGACCAATAAACAGATTTAGATGAGGAACCAATAAATCCACTAATTACATGGTTGAACAAACCTTCATTTTTCTGGATATGTAAGTTTATCTCTACAAAACAAGATACCATAATATAGATCACTACCTATGTAACAAAAAACATTTCGATAGATAAAAAAAGGACTGCTGACATACAACCGGAGTCCGAAATGGGGTAGGGTAGGTGGATCGAGAGGTAACGGTCGCTTCGTCCCCACCACAGCAATATTAGTTAATACATTACGCCATGCGACATTGAACGGACACTAACGGGGCACTGGGGGGGTACTCCCTTGGCGATACGAGTAGACAAATCGAACGTGTTGCAAAACACATCAAATGTCGGGCGGGCGCGAAATGATCTGACCGCCATACATAGGATGATGCATGCGGAAGCCATTGACCTGTTATCATAAGATGTGTGATAAAAAAAAAACATCGTACGATGCGTGTAAAACACGTGAACGGGATTTCAACTCAAAATCCCGTAGGAATGGTTAATCGATCGATAAACCGTGAAAGTTAATCCATATAGACGGAGTTCTCTACTGTCAAACGATGGTTTGGAGACAGTACTTGAACAAAACGTGGTCACGGCCATGGCACTAGGGTTAGACCTTAGACGCGCGTTGACCGTGAGCACGTCAATGCCGCCGGCGCCTTTCAAAACGACACATTTGACAAGAGGGCGCCCATTCGACCGACGGATATTTTGTCGGCAATCTCATCTTCATACCATACAAAAGATGAGAAAACAAAAATCACCACATAGGGGTAATACTTACTCGACATGGTTGTTGTAACGACTTCGTGGATGACGTTGAATATATGGAACGCCGACGACTGGTTGACTCCCAGGTGTGGCGACGCAATCTATTTCTGCAAACGGAACAAACTCCGTTACTCGTTAGACCGCGTTCGTAGTTTTTTTCGTTTGAACGGCTACGGCAATACACCGTTGACGCCGTGTGAGGAGAAAATGAAAGAGGCGGTTGCAGACGTTGGTGTGTTTGTGTGTGTGACGCACAGGCTTGGTGAAACTATCGGAATGGATGCTGGTGGGGATTGCCAAGAGGGGGAGGTACCAGTGGTGCCGAGCGTTGAGCAATGAGAACCCGCGGCACCAAATCATTGCTTGTTATGTAAAACGTGTTCACTAAAAGCAAAGAGGTTCGATATTTCTCTACAAAACTCTTTGGTCGCAAAACGGCGGTTCAAAATAGTTACCTTATACCACGGATACCGCGATAGTAATTGCGCTTTTTTTTTTTTAAATTTTTCATTCTCATTTTTAGGACATCCAAATATCCAATACAACACAATATACCATTTATATTCAATAATACAAACGAAACTAGACTTTAAAAAATAGAAGTGTCCTTGAGAATTATCTAAAGTATGTCATAAAAATCCCATTCACCGTTGTATCTCCGTAAAAAATCAATATATATAAATGTTGTTTTTAGATTCTGGACGAAATGATGAATGTATTGATTTTACAATGTGTGTTTTTTTTTTTTGTGTCTGTGTACAGCATAACTAGTTCGAAATAATGCTCCAATTTCAAACTATGGGGGTGGTTTCCGATGTAAATGTGAATATCCTTGGTGCATTATAGAGGTCAAAAGTAAACATTTTCCAATAGTTTTCAAAAAAATCGAGAAAAACAAAAAAAAATTAATGGAAAAACGAGAAATTTTACGCAATACCAGTTTTCGACCAAATCGATTTTTTCATATGGTTGTAATTCAAAGACTAATCACTGTAAATACTTGAAATTTTCACCAAATATTTATGTTAGTGTTTTCTATATAGATACAGTTAAATTTTCAAAAAACTCGAAGCATCATTATAGGAAAAATTTTAAGTGCGTTTGAATTTTGAATTTTTTTGAAATACCGTAACAATAACGATTTATCCTCAAACGATTTTAAATATTTGTTATTATTCAAAAAGTATAAGTCGTAGATACTTGAAAATTTTACCAGTTATTGAGATTTGCGTTTTCTTTACGTGATTTAAATTTCAAAATATTTTGACTTTTTTTGAGCTATTTATAGACAACTGAAATTTTAAATTTTTTTAAAAAAATATTTTTGAAGTGTCGATTAAATTTTTTGGCCCTACCAAAATACTTGCAAATTTAATGCAAAGTTCCTTATAAGTTCTTCTTATAGTGATTAAAAAATTATAAGAATACATAGGCACAATTTTTTTTTATTATCATTTAAGTTCAAATATTGACAAAAATTCGTCAAATTCCTGAATATTTGCAAATTATTTTGTAGGTATAATTCATAAAATTTTTGTATAAGTAGCTATGAGTTGAAAATTTAATACAAGACTTTTCATAAGTTTAGCTTACAATAATTATAAAAGAAATTAAATTTTGGTGTATTCAGGCCATTAAAATATTAACCACCTTTTTCACCAACCACTGGAAATTACATCCTAGGATGACTAATCATCTTCGTTCAGAATCGTTTTTCGTATACAATGATAATTATTATTGGATTCAAATTTAACACTCCTATAATATATAATAATGATCCACATGGCACCTAATGTATAGCAGACCTTACAAAGGTACCCACTTGCCTGCTTTTTTCAGTTATAAGTATGGAAAATTCTGATTAAATGGTATAAAATTTGATTCTTTAACAAAAATTAAAAAAATAGTTTTTACTTTTACAATTACGTTTTTTTAATTTTTATGATAGGTAGTAGGTACCCATTTTTTTAACTAAAGTTTTAAAACATTTCAAAAAAATAATAATAATATTAAAATTAAATAAAAATCAACCAAGTTTAAGATAGGTAATAGTGTTTCTTATTTTCAAATATTAATAATTATCAATTAAGTTACCTAGTGAACCATGAATTGCATGATTTAATCAATCTCAATTGGAATGCTAATTTTTAATGGAAAACTGTAAATATCCAATTATTATATATTTTAAATTATAATATATAATTTTTTAATAAACCTAATTTGTAGGTTGTTTGTTATAAAGGTAGATTAAAATGTAACAGCCATTGGTACAATTCATTTTCTTGCTCTATTAAATAAAAAATGTTTATAATATGATTACGAAATAATAATAATATAAATATAAATAGTTATATACTATGTAATATGTATAATAACTTCAGTTAATTTTAGATAAATATAACTTACATTTATGTTTAGAAAACCTTGTACCCACCTTGATGTGTGTAATCAATGTTGTAATTTAGTACACTAAGTGAACGACCACATTATGAAAAAAATTACAACTTGTTAAATTAGAGTGACCATTTTGTGAAATATTCTTGAATTTCACAAAGTG
>VUJU01001508.1:0-55379 GCA_009835225.1 Aphis craccivora | reverse complement strand
GTAGCGTTAAAATTGCGTTCTAAACATTTTAAAAATCGTAATATACATACTAGATTTAACACGCAATGTACAAAGTTCCACGTAGTTGAAAATACAATACAGTATTAGAACAATTACTAAGTATATTTGTGACGGTTCAATAACAATTCTTATTTAGTGGCAATACTTAGGTAACTTTTTTTTTTGATCACACTGCAACTTTAAATTGTTGTTTTTACTATTAAATTTTCATAATAAATATATTATACGCAGGTATTAAAAAATATATATATTTTTTAAATTTAATTCAAATTTAATAGGTTCATAATTTTTCCAGTGACTTATTTAATAACGAGATTTACTCAATGCCCACTGTACTACTATAATATACATTTTAAGTATAAAATATAAGTGTATATATTCTACTTTGATGATTGCATCTTTATATTTTATATAGACTTTTACTTTAATATTTAAGACATTTGTTTCAAATCCCCCTAATACAATCAAGATATTGTGATTATGTGATGTATTTATTCAACCAGTGATTCTAATGTACATAAACACAAAGTCAAATAAATTATTGGTGAATAAAAAGAAGGTAAAGAGAATGTAAATTAATTAAAATCACGACAGTGCAATCTATTGTGAAACAAATATTTTGAAAATAAATTAATATTTGGAATAGTTAATTAGAAAATGATTCAATAAATAAATTTTACTTAAAAATTGTCTTTATGTATGAGACACCTACTTTAGGTATAGTTGGAAAAAATATAAATGGTAAATAGGTCATTGAAACAATTCTAGAGTTATAAGAGTTTGTTGATTAACAGAATATACCAAGAGCATATCTATGCACTATATTATATAACGTTGGAACAAATTTGGTTATCATATGAATATTTTAACTTGTAGTCTCGTTATTAATAATATTATTATTTATTATTATATAATACCTCGTATTATAATATATGATCCAAATATAATACATATACCTAATATAAAATACAATGGTAGGTACTTAAAGCATTGTTAATATTCAAAACACTGTGAGATTTTCGAGAGATAGAGCATTTGTTTTGAATTATCAAGATTTAACTATTTTATTACTAATTCTTGGATTTTAAAGCATAATAAGCAACAAAAAAGCACATGATTGTTTTAAAAAAGCAAAAAATAAGTATATTTAATTAAAAAAAAACAAGACCAAAAATTAACATGAATAAGTTAAAAAATGAATAAAAATTTTTGAAAAATTAATTTAAATTAAAAAAAGAACTAACTACCATGTATTTTCGTAGATTTTCAGTAGTGAAACTGACTTTATGTCCTACAGAATATTTTTATACATAGAAAACGAACTCTCAACATACATTGCAGTTATAGGTACATCCTCCATACAAGAGGTTTCAAAATACAACACTAAATCTTAATTTTTTAAATGGTCGATATCGATGTTATAGGCATACTGACCCTATAGGCACTGAGTGTATATGTAGATAGATAATCTATATTATGTTTAATACATTTAATAATCAAGTCCATAACGAAAACCATATTAAGTAATAGCCCAAAATAATAATAATAATAACAATTTAGTCGGCATTCTGGGTTTTTACATTTCTTATTAATTTATTTATTTTTATTGCAATAACATATTATAAAAAATCCACAACTGGTAAAATTAAAAAAAAAATCATTTACATAAAAACAGTTAAAAAAAAGATAACATAAATTGGTTTATTTGGAAACAGAATGACGTGAAATAAATTTCTATTTGATATATAAAAAAAAAGGAAGTATTTACTTAAAATCAAATCCCTAATTTATAACAAACTGAAAAAAATTTATTACTTACCAGGTACCACAATTCATATTTTAAATCTTACAGTCTAGTGTATTTGGCAATAGGACTGAATTATTCACAAATACCTCTTATCACTTTGAAGTAAAAATTAGTTTCAATAATTTTGTATATTATGTAGATGAAATTGTAATAAATTGAAAAATATTTTAATGGAATCATATTTGTACAAAAACTTTTTTCATCGAAAATATATTTCATTGGAAATTTACCTAACTATATTATTGGATTACAGTATACAATTTCGAACAAATACTTTTCTTACTAAATACATTTTTAAACTAATTATATTCTTACAAAATTTCAAAGTAAATATGGTTACAAAACAATATTTACGGATGGTTTAAATTTTCAAACAAATAATTTTGTATACATTATTAATTCAATATTAATACACTTATCCTTTTAGTTATTTTTGTAACAGGCATGTTATTTATAGTCCATATGTTGTTATTGTTTGTATCAATTATAAACAACAAGGACATAATATGAATTTAAAAATTTTATCTGTATAACCCAATTTTTCTTTTTTCATATTTTCCATTATTTTATTTTGTTCATCCTGAATGCATTGAAGTTCTGCAAGATTGTGATTAAATATGATTTGTACCATTTTTAAATCGTATATCACATCGGTTGAATATTGTATTTCGTCTAAAATATTTACAGCTAATTTATTAATTCTTAGAAATTCGTGTAATTTTTGTTCAAAATGTGCTTTTTTGTCACTTGGTGGCTTGAATTTTTTTATTTTCGACAACTGTTATAATAGTATAATATTAGGTGGATAAATTATAAGATAACAAACATAATAATATGATATGAAATAAATATGAAAGCATTATATTTTAAGTGAAATACTGAATTTTAAAAAATCTACCTTATAAAACACCATATTTTCCAATCTGTCCACAGTTTTGTAAATTTCATTTACTTCAACTTCCAACTGATTGGGGTTCACAATTTTTTTTTTACTCGTTTTCGTTTTAGATTTGCAATGAACAATATTTCTTTGTCGAAGACAATAATACTTATTGCCAAATTTCTCAATAAATATTTTTTCCTTCGACATTAATGTTCTTTGATTTCTGTTAAATTAAAAAGAACTTTTTTCGTTTCATAAAAGATAAATTTAAAATTTTGATACTACAAAAATAATTAGTAGATATAATATTTATAAAGAATTAAATCAAATTATCACTATAGCAAAAAATAAATAATATAATTTTTTTGTGATATTGTTGGTTCTATTTATAAATACAACATAAAAGTCATACCTACATAATTCATTCTAATTTTTTTTTACATTTTAAAATTTAAAACTTTAAATAAATGTCAAATATAAATATTTGTTATCATGATCAATATTCATGCATTTAATTAAGTATACAAATATTCAAAGTTAAATAATTTGATATTCAGATTCTTTTTTTCTGATAACTTTAAAGGAAGTCTTTGAAAAGATAAGATACTCTATATGGAAATTATAATATTATATATTTGAAATAAATATATATATATATATTATATATTGCATTTTAGCATTGATTATATCGTAATTTAAATGTTAAGATATTTGATTTGATATTGACCCAACAATGTTGAATGGAAAAATTAAACAGCTAATTTTATACATTTTATTGCAGATTACGCCGCTATATTCAAGTATGTTTTTCTAGATATTTTTTACAATTCATAAGCTTATGTTTAAATTGAAAGGTACACCTACCTAGTTGTAGTCTCTAGCTGTATAACCTTAGACATGGTGACACATACTATCATATAAACGTATAGTTAGTATTTATGAATTTATCACCAAGTTACATATATATATATATAATATATATAAGAGTAGATATGTTATCTTTAATGTATGAAATACTATAATTGTTTGAATGATGGGTACTTTTAGTCAATATACTAAATGAATCTATAAATACATACTTTTACTAGTTATTCTACATACTAACTAGATATTATATTTTTATAAACTAACAATAACGGTTAAACTAATGTATTTAAAACTATTTTTGAATCTATATACACAAATAAATATTCATTTTGAAAAGTTAATTCTGATTTGTACTAGGTACGTAAATTTATTAGAATTATTAAATTATTATTATTATAATTTTTGTTTACAATTCTAAAATAATTGTTATTTTTACAAATTACAATTTATTAATTAGTTACAAAGTAATTTTTTTTTTTTTAAATAGATGCATCGTTTTTTGGTGGACTTTTGTTGATATGTGTATTTGAAAAACATTTGATCATTACCTAGTGATTGGGATTTGGATGCCTTTCGAAAACATATATCTTCATCTGGGACGTCACTGAGGATAATAAAACTTCTATGCATATAAACTAAATTGTGACCTCGCGTAAAGTTGTTTTAATATACCTATCGGCTATCTTATTAGTTTTAATAATATTACGACTACTACGGCATTAAATATTTTATGTTATCTACTCCAGTCCGGTTATCTACCTAACGATGACTATGAATTTCATACATTATCCCCCAACTTACTGGTATTCTATATAGTATTAACTATTAAAAGTGAGCAATTTATATATTAACGAGAATATTTAGAAATTTTATAGAATAACTTTACTAGTTATTTAATAAAATGACGAATCACATACATTACCACTAACATATATATGTATAAAGAATGTGTGTGCAATTAATTATTAAAATGATATGATGAGTTATTGTTAAATCTGTAAACATCGGATAAATGTTAAAGAAAATTAAAATCGGATACAATTTTAAATTCCATAGTTATTTAAAACATTTCCATGAGACCAGAGGCATTGTACAATAGCAAGATTATAGTGTCAATAAAATATTCAACTTATTTTTAAAGCTCTTTTTTGATAAACGAGTGTTATTGTGTATTATTTACCACGACGAGATTGTGTTTTTTTTTTCGGCGATAATACAAATATTAAATGGTGGATCAACTCATAAAGACATACAAATATATATATTCACTTTTAACGTGTCAAAGATATTTGTAATCTAATATGGATTGTGGAGCTGAAAAGTTATTTTACTGATCACTAATATAGATTATTTCTCTATGAAACAAAATTCTTTGTTTGAAAATAAAAAAATACACAACAATATTTTTAATTACATATCCTTGTATAATTAGTTTGAATGAATGATCTTTATTTTTCATTTTTATTGTTTAATAGAAAATGTAGTTATTTATTCTGATGAAATATTACTTGATTAAAATATATTATACATACATTCCATCATACGCAGTCGGCTCAAATTTTATTACAGTAGCTAGACCGTTAATTATCCTCACAGATAGATATCAATTACAAACTTATAGATAAATTGATTAAAAAACTTCAAATAATTAAGTAAAATTATTTCATACAAACAATGATATTTTAGTATTCACTTTTTTTTTTTTTTTTTTTTTTAATGCAGATAAAAAAATCATAGCTGTCAGACAATATAAAACAAACATAGCTTTTATATAACAAAGATATAATAGTAGTTATAAGACAGAATTCAAATTAAACTCAAAAATATTACAACACATTTATATAAATTGTTGTAACTTAATATTTGTTGTACAAAATATAAATTATGAAATGTATCAAATTTTAATCAAATTATTTAAAACAAGTTAAAACTTTTTTTTAATCATTTAAATTTATCAATTATATTATTATTACTGCAATTTATTTAGTAAATATTGTTACTAAAAATCCCATCTAGACAGTAATAAATCAATTTCAATGTTAATTATTATTCAAAAACAGGAGTGTTAGCAAAAATAAAGAATTTCAAAAAATAATGTAATTAACTTATTCTCAGTATTGTAATTTATTATAATATTGTTGCATATCAAAATATTTTGGTATTCTTATTTTATTCATCATGAGCAATGAAATTTCATCGTACATAATTAAATAAATATCTACATACATTTATACGCGCGACTATCAAACTATCTCTATTTACTTTCATAAATGTATAAAATGTATAAATTGTTAAGAATTTATGATATTATTATTACGAGTTTAAATTTAACAGAATTCAAATGAATCGAAACAGCATAATAATTATATTATTATATTACTTATAACATAACACAGACCCGCCGAAGATGGTAATTTCGTGAACCGATAGTTGTAAAATGTACAGTCAAATATAATATAACACCAATAAAATGTTTAGTCTTTGATTTTGTTTTTTTGTCTTTGATTGAAATGCCATTTTACATCTGAGACTATTTCACATTTTAATAATAGAGCCAATGGCGAGTATAAATTCCTAGCAATCACTCACACGTTTGACCCAGTTTTAAAAATTCAAATACGTTTATGATCGTTTAATAGACAAAAATCCAATATCAAACGCATAAAAAGAATATTTTTGTATTCTACGCGTACGTCTGCATACGATACGTGTTATGTCTATAAAATCTATGCTTATCATGTGTACTATTATTATATACCAATACTGTAAACGACGTATAGAAACTATTAATATTAAAAAAACGCAAAATATTAATAATGTACATTATTATACAATGACATTGCATAAATAAAAAATAGAATATATTATTTAAATGATTCTAACAATAATATACATAAGAATGAGAAATTACAAATCATTTTCAGTTTTTGGGAATAAAAATATATCGTTAACACGGCGTTGTAGATAGGCATTTTAGCTACATCACCGTCCACTTTATCGGTACCTGTCTCCACAGATATAGATAATAAACTAAATTGCTAACCGTGATAAAAAAAAAAAAAAAGTTAAGCCAGATACTACTCAAGCCACCATCTTTAAAAAAAAGCACCAACAATATTACTAATATTAGTGATGAGTACTTTAAATTAATTTTGGTGAACTAATTCATGTGATTTAGCTCATTAAAATGGATCGATTTGAATCAATTGAAAGTGAGCTAATGGTCCCTAAATTAATATGATTCAATATTTTGATTAGTTCATCAAAATTTAGTGAATCAATTTTATTTTATTCAACAGCCTAAGTGTGACTACATTACAATTCATACTTGCATTTTTATATATTATAATAAACATATAAATTCAAATAATAAAAACAAATGACACTAAAATGTAACTAATAATTCATTCAATACTTAGTATTTTAGATAAAATGTGGAAATCAGTAGAAATATTGTAATTATTATTGTTATTATAATTGTAATATTGCACATTGGAACCTACCAATTTTTATAGAGCTCATAATATAATTTCCAATATGATGATTACTCTTATTATAAATTTACTAGACGAATAAATAAACAAAATAAATTATAGAAACATCTTTGTATTTTGAACAATGATAAAAAAAAATAATCAGTCAGGGTATTTCATTTATATAGTTATTAATATGGACAATATGGTATAGAATATTAAAAATTTAACTTAAGAATAGTAATTTATACTTTTTATAGAAAATATCATAAGAATGGTACATTTCAATAATTTATAATAAGAATACACAAATAACCAAAATAATATTAATTTATAATTTGTAAAGAATATTATTTTAATTAATTCTGTCAGGGTATAATATATTTAAATTATACAAAATTAATAGTAATAAAATTGTAAAATAGTTAAAAAAAAAAAAAATGTTAACAATGCCAATTAAACCTGTGGAGTAAATTGTATTAATTATAAAATATGAATTAGAATTTAATAATTGTCATTAATAGAAGAATTGTTTGCATGTTTGACTGTATAAATGTAATTTTTACTAATTTTTCAGTAGTAAGTCTGGTTCTTTTGCTATTAGGTATCATACCAGCCTTAAAAAACTCGTTCCTTAGGAACCGATGTTTCAGGTACACAAAGTCATATTTTAACCATTTCATATAATCTGGGGTATAAAGGCTTTCTATCAGACCACCACTTTAAAGCTTCCAGTTGACGATTTAATAGACTTTCACTTAAGTATTTGTCCAACTCTACCAAGGCTGAGAAAGTTAAGGAATTTTTTAACTCGTTTTAAAATAACAAAGTTAAGTTAATCATATTTTTTTTGTTAACCTTGAAAAAAAGTAACTTAACTTAATTAAATGTTAAAATTTTCAAAATAAAATTTCAAACACATAATAATGTTTATTAGATAGTTTTTCTTTATGCACTAGTTAATAAAAAATCTACTTTTCTAAAAATACTATTAAAAAAATTGCATATTGTTTGGACTAAAATTAACTTATTTTAAATATTATTGAATACAATTAACTTAAAGTTACACTTTAATCTTAAAAAAAGTAACTTATTAAGTTAAAAATAAATTTAAAAAAAAAGTAACGAGTTAATTTACTTAAATAAAATTAACTTTATTTTAACTTTTAATTTGTTAATGCCCAACATTGAACTTTTCAATACTTGTCACAGATAGATGGTTTTGACTATACGAACAGAACTGACTTGTTTATCAAACTGTTTCCAATTGAATTAAATATCTTAATACATTGTGATTTGTAATTATTATAATTATAACTTTTTTATTATTTATTATTGATGTAATTGTATTGTGTTATTTGAATATTATAATAGTATGTTTGGTTAATTTAAATAACAACAATTTCCAACTTGAAAGAACAAGACGAATAATATAAAATATATATTATAATTTAAAATAATATATTAATATAACATGGTACTCTTGTGTTATTATTGTTCAGCTGCCCTTTTTAAAGACGGCGGACTACCGGCTTGGCGGCTTCAAATTTCCCCATTACCGATAACAGTTATAGCATTCTAGTTATTATCTATATATGTGCCTATCTTACATGTAAGATACAATATATACATCAAAGCCAAATAATAATAATTATTATTTTCAGTGTTGTCTATACGTGTAGTTAAGATTGAATTAATTATTTAATGCTAAATAATGTTTGTTTATCTCATATATTATAGAACAGCATTCCCAAAATCTCGTGTTTTATATGCTGGAAACTATTCTACGGTTCAAATACTATTGAACGTGTTGTTTATAAATCTATTAAAATGCCAACTTGATCATCGATTGATAGTCCACTTGAAAGACGAAATCCGATTAATGTAAGTGTCCTGGTGATCGGATTATCGTCAGTGACGTAGTGTGTCATGAAACTGTGTGGTATTAAGATCTATAGGAGATTAAGCCCTTAAAATAAATAAACAGTAAAAGTCTGATTCCATAAACTAACATATAATATTTAATTTATATGATAATTATAATAATAATATTATTTTACTATTTATTACATTACATAAATGTATATAAAAATAACATTGTTTACTAAAAAAAATATTGTTGAACCATTCTTTAATTTAAAAAAAAAAAATTTTAAGTAGATTGTAACCTCTTCAATAGTATCTTGTACTTATTAGTCACAGTTTTAAATATTAGATGAATGGAAAAATACCCATAGGTAAGACGATATCCAATATAGTGTTTCGCTGTAAAATTTTAAAGAAGAGCTCAGTTTGAAATTTACATTATCTATGTTCATTGAATGAAAAATATGATATTATATTTATCATATTATGATAATCAATGTTTTATTCATTTAAGTAAATAAAATAAATAAGTACATAATATCTTATATTATATTGTACTAACTGCAGTATATAGATATAGGTATACCGAAAATAGTAATAAGTGATCGAAAATCATAAACCAAAAATATGCTTCATATTAGACCTGCTGTATACAAATGAAGATTTTTTGGCATACTTATACAATTGAATATCTTAAAAAACCAATTTTGTCATTTAACTTATGCATTAAAAGTTATTATTTTTATGCGTTTTATAATAAATTTAACAAATGTATTTTACTCAAGAGCAGAATATATTGTTATATGTTTAAAAAATATAATGAACGGACCTCTAATTATTTAAAACTTTGAATAAGCAACCTGTACATTATATTAACTAGTGTCCTAGTATATAACTTATTTGTATCATCATATTATTTAATATTAGGTACAGAGACTTCGATGAACTTTCTTGCCAATCATCGCAACGATATAATTTTAAAAACTTTGTAGTATAACAATGTGTTATAGTAATCTCATTCCATTCGATATGAAATTGTATTATAATATACTTCAATAGTTTAATGTTAACAACCAAACGTTTCTGTAATAAATAACAAAATTCTTACGTAAAAAATACTTATAACCTTTTTGAAGTTGCGAATTCAAAAAAAAAAAAAAAAATTGTTTAGGAATAAAGTGGTAATGGAAATTAATTTCATGTGTGCATTATTTATATTATTGATTCACTAGAAGTGTATTAAACGATAAATTCCTTAGTACTTTCACAACACATGAAAATTTAAATATGTGTTGTATACATATAATATACTATGTTGGATTTTACGAGTTAAAAGTTAATTCTATACATTATACATTATATACATAATATCGTGCTATATAAGTAACAACTAATGCCAAATGATTGAATAATACTTAATTTTTAGATTACTAAATTAACTACTATGATTCAATTGGATAATAAAACAAAATTATTAAACAAGTACTATACAATTATATTTTATCACATAAACACTTGATATTATAATTTTATATTTTGCATACGCGACCTTTTTTTTTTTCGTACACACATAATTTATATACATTTTTTCCCCAAATAAAAGTATATTCAAAATTAATTTTAAATAATAATAGTACAGATTTTTATACAAAAATACATATATAATTATTTATTATAGACTATAAATTATAGTTAAATTAAACATTCGAGATCAATTATTGCACCGAGATAACTTTTTTTATAAATGAAAATATGACATAGTTTTGTAAAAACGGAAGGTATCAATAATATATGCATTACCATATGTCTAACAACTTGCTAGTATTAAAGTCATAAGTAATATTTTTTTGTTAGACATTACAAAGCCATTAAAACCATAGCTGGGGGCTTGAAAAAAAAATTCGAAAGAAAAAATAATAATAATAATAATAAAAAAAGGATGAATTATGAATATATTATATAATATAATATGGTATCAGATTCTAATGATAATGTGTAATAATTTAAATATTATTTATTTTATATAGTACTTGAAACCCAATAATTAATCATTTTACTATAATTTGTGTATATAATATTTAAAATATCAGGACATAATATTACAATCAGGTTAATTTACTAATATTTCAATCTAATCCATAGATTATAAAAATCTATTTTTTAGAGAGTGACATTAATGTGTGGGATTACATGTTTATTAATAAACGAAATGAAAAATGTCTTTATTAAAAATTAATTTAAGGCTCAATTCCGTTGAAAATAATATGATTTGTCTTTTTTAACTTTTATATATTTCTGAATATTACAGTCAACAAATAATTTAAATCTAATTATAAACCTCAGTATAAGATTATTAAAAATATCACTTAAGTGCTTATTTATATTTACCTTGGTTATTTATTTTTTTTTTTAATTTAATACTTTTCAAAAAAGTAATATAATTTTATTGTATTACTAAAAAGCAATTAATTGAAAGATATCGGCAGTTCGTCTACTCATCACTTCTAAATTTAAATTTAATCGCTTGTTGCCATAATTAAGTGCAATAAGACATCCAAGTTAACTTGAAAATAATAAAAACATAATTGATTATACATTATAAAAAACTTTTAATATTTTGATAAAACTACTGATAACAAATGAAAAGTAGTTGTAGTGATTTTTTTGAAAGATTTTAATTATAGTTTCTGTTGTAGTAATGCTGCCAATAAACTATTGATTAATTTTTCATATAAAAATTAAACAAAAACGTTTGGTCAACATTTGTTAATATATATTAGAAGTTAGGTACTATAATATATATATATATATATAAATTGTATAGATAAAACTCTTCCTTACAGCTTTTCATTTAGACTGCATTCGGAAATTAAATGAACTTACAAATATGTTCCTATCATAGGGCTTTGTGCGTTATTCAATTGTAAACTTAAAGTTCGTTTTGGTTTTATTTCCAAAAATAATTAATGTTTAACTATATTAAGTTTAAGTTATTTGAAAACTGTGTATGAATTTTATTAGCAATAATTATTTATTTTTTATTATATCTGTCAGCTAAATATTATGACATAACAATAATACAAACAATTTATTATAAATTAATTATGTAGCTACCTACCTATTACCTGGACTCGTTTAATATAAATATTTCATTTTTTTTTTTTTTAATAATTTTTGTCAAGTAATGATTAATAAGTACACATTTTCATGAAAAAAATTAGAATTTGTATGACATTTTGTTTTACCACAAACCAAAAAAAATCGTAGTCACAATTAAATTTTTGGAAGTAAATAATATATACCCATCTTTATTAATGTATAAATCAAAGTGTTTTTATGAAACTTCTATTATATTTCACCATAATAACGATGGTGTTTTGTATTAAAGGTTAAATATATCAATTTCGTTATAATAAATAAATTACAAAACATTTCGTACCTATGATAAAATAATATAATACTGATCTAAAAGTAGGCATAAAAAAAATAAAAATACTAAAAATATGACAAAAATATCAGTGATTAGTGTATTAGTAATTAGTCAATGTACAGTGATTAAAATTTTCGTAAATCAGTAAATACAATTATTATTAGTAAATACAGTTTTTGAAGTTAGATCGTAATTTAATTTTTTGGGTAGCAAATCATTTTTTGAAGTTTGACAAATCACAAAAATTATATCATCTAACATTTTCGTGGATTACAATTTACAATGTAAATTTATGATAATTGTGTGCTAAATATTTGTCGAAAAAAGTTTTCAAAATTACATTCAGGGCAAAACTAAAACAACAATAAAAACACAAAACTAGATTTATTGCGTAAAAAATTTCATAAAATTGCTAAGTATGAATACCTTCATTTTTTTCACTGGGTAAAAACTAACGAAACGTTATTGTATACACCTATTGGTTTTTTTTTATTATGCGGTTTAAACAAATGTCATGTAAATTCTAATTTTAGTTAGTTGTGTTGATGTATACTAATTACGTGTTATACGAATATGTACAAAAAATAATAGGATTTTTTTAGTAGACTGAACTGGTGCAACATACTTAAATTATGTTTAATTTTAAACTGTTGCAATTTATACAATATACACAGTAGCGTGACAAAGGGAAATTTCAGAGGCAGTTGCCTCTGAGATTTTTGTGTTTTGGATTGTTAGGTAAAAAAAACCCTATTTGAGTGTATAGTAGAGGGAATAAGAATCCTTTTACTTTATGTTACATGCCTCTGGAATATTTTCAGTTCCCCATGCCATTGAATATACATACACACTTAAACAACAAATGTATCTTTTAAATATAGATAAATATAAATTTGGTTGGTTTTTATTATAATTCACAAATAACATTATTTTTTCATATTTTCCTTCTTTTCTGATGTCTATGCCTGATTTGAATATATATCTATGACATATAAACAAGCTAATAATGCAGTTATTTTTCAATACTGAATTATTCTAATAAACCAAAAAATAGAAGTTTAAAAAAACACTTCTAGTTTAATATAAACAAATGATATTTGCATTAACATTCAAAGTTGAATTAATTAATTTATAAGTGCTAAAAAAAAAATAACATAATAAAGTGTATGCCGTTAACAGGAACACGCAGACAATTAAGTAAATGGCGTATAGGTCAAAATATCGTCAGCTATGATGTAAATTTAAAAACTAGGTAACTATACATTATACACATTACACACGTACCGGCATGATAATAATTAACCTTTACTCTCCAACTTAGAAATGCAACAAAACATTGTATTTTTATTTACTTAAACTATAAATAATAACACACGGTAGGTACATAATATGTATTTAATATGAGAATGACATTTTTTGACAACGATTTTGTAATCGGCTCACAGGTATTTGTGTTTTCAAATAACCATATTGGTTGGTATTCATTTGTTGTAATACAACATAACATATTATAATAATAAGCTATATAACAAAATATGCTAAAACTACACAAAACATTTGTATGTATGAGGTTAGTGCGTTTTTGTTTTATTTTTTTAATTAAAAAAAAAAAATCAACATTCTAATAATAAAAATCAATCTTATACCATCAAAATTAAAAATTCTAACACAGTGTCCATTGACCGAATACCTATTAGTTGATTTGTATATTCTAGAGTTTTTTTTTATAAGTATTATGTATGTTATGTCCAAAAAGCTATCTTACACTATTTACCCAATCCATGATTGTTTATGTAACTTACTATAATTTTATGGTTATCAATAAAATGAATGTATTTTTTTTATATATACACTATACACCTATGTTTTGTGGTAACGGTTACGTTGGAAATTATTTTTAAATCAATATATTATACCTATATTGTCTACTATTAGTCATTACTCATTTTCATTATCAATATGTTACAGTGTATTTCACCGTTAAAATATTTTATAAAACATTATATTATAATATATTAGTTTCAAAATTATATGAGTTCTAAACGAACTGAGGCGTGTATAGTTTCAATTTTACTCATTATAATTTTAAAAAAAATCGTAAAATTACTTTTACTAGCTGTACCGTGGATTTTATTGCCAATAAAATATTGTAATAAAATAAAATATTTAATTTTCTCATAATTAGATTAAGTTTTAAACCCTTCAATGGATTTTAATATTTTATATTGTAAATAAACAATCGAAACCATAACCACCTCACACACGAACATCCCATGAAGAACCTTAGGGCTTCAAACAATGATAATATGCACATCATGCGGAGTAACCCTCACCGTCAAACACATAATGACCGAATGCAGAGCATATGAAGAAGAGAAAACAAAACACAAAATGTCAACAATCCTATACGAAATAATCGGACAATCGGACCTGTCAGCCTGAAATTATCATTTCATTCCCGAAATTCACCAAAATAAAACAATCCATTTAAGGAACTTATACTATAATAATTTTAGTATAATACATAATATAATATATAAAGTCGCCCTTTCAGCTAAAACTCAAGTTCAATAAAAAAATAAAAAACCAGTCGAAACTATAATCGTAGTATATATTTTTTTTTCATTACAATTACAGTATTACAATCTTTGATTTATTTTCCATAGTCTCGTTTGGTAGGTTAAAAACAACATATTTATATAAATGTAATGGTTCATTAAAATTTAATGATCACTGTCGGGTGTTTAAAAGACTGAGATATATTTATGAATTTGTACAACTTTAATGGACGTTTTGGTAACTTTGAATTAGACTACTTAAATGATACTTATTAAAATGTTTATAATGGTTGAAATTTACAAGAATATAATAATTTTACATTTTTATTCGGTTTTGCGTTGGACAAATTATGCACAAACAGTAGGATATTATTTTTTGATAACGTCTATAATAAGCTTAATAATTTTGATTACTCATATTATATATACGCATATGAATCAATATTTTAGGATTTAAAATATGATGCAGAAAACTCATTGTCTCACTTAAACATTTTAATATTACTTATATTTTAAGGCAATGTTATCGGTACAGTAAGTATATGAGTTTAGGATAGCGCATGATTAATTCTGTGTTAATTGTCACTTTCAGTTAACCTGCACAAATGATAGAAACAACGGTACTTATTGCCATCAGCGACAGGACTACACTAGGTTTTTTTTTATGAGAATTCGATAGATCGTGTGTAATATATTTGGAGCAAAAAATTCTTCTTGCGAAATCGTCGGTTTCGATATTTAACAACCGTCACGCCACCTAAACGCCGAGAGGGAGGGTGTTTGGTCCATTTATCGCGCGCTGCACGTTGACCTGAATTTGGAATTGGAGAAAAAACGAACGCCGTTTCGCAATCTCACAACTGCGCAGGATAATATAATATAGGTGCATATGTATTCGCAGCGTATTGCGTACTCATCGTAATTACTTCGGTTTTTCTCTTCTTCATTTATTCGCCCACCTCATAGACATCGTGTGAGACATGAGTGATCGTCCGACTGTTGAACGATATATCTATCTAATAATTATACTGAGTTTTGCTCGAATTCCATGATCTTGATATTCGTGCATATTATAATATAATAATGCATTTATCACACACGTATATAATACAGCAAATATTAACAACTATACATTAAAAAACAATTACATTTATAAGTTATAATATTAATATATACGAGTATATATATTTTTTTCGTTATTAAAGTATAGTGCAATGGGTCAAACTGTAGGTAATATTTTTGAAATCGATTAATACTCAGTATATATTATAATCATGTACATTATGTACTATCTGCGTATAAAATAAACTATAAATATTATTTACTCGCATATAACTAACACGATTTATAATTACAATTTTAGATTTACAATGAACTCTGCTACCCCTAACTATGACCATATTGTAGTTGCAAACATTAATTTTGTACATGGTCGATAGGAGGAGAAAAAAATTCTAATATATTTTTTTATCTTGACCTAGGTGGTAAATTGAACATGGTTAAAATTCTATTATTTTGAAATATCTATACAAAAATATCAACAATAACAACATTCATTTCTGTTAGCGTTTTAATTATAATTTTTATTGACGTTTATAATCTCTGTGTTGACTTTATTTACGAGTATAATAAAAACGCATTCATATGTATATACATAATATTGGCGAGCGTATATAATAATATTATGTCGTATCGGTCAGGTTTGCGGTAAAGTCGAGAAAGAAAAAAAAGAAAAATACTCGGCAATGACAGTATTTATTATTTATTTCTGAACCGTTAAACGTTCTCGTACCTATATACTTCAACACTCGTAATATTGTACAGAGTTGTTGAACTTGTGGTGTAATCATCGTACCGTAGTCACTCGCGTGAGAAACAGACGTCCAAACGACATTGTCCATACTATAATAAGTTAATCGTGTTATATATTATATGTATAATAATTATGCGATATTTCAGTACGTCATGTTCAAACACATTTTTTGTACTTTGAGTTATAGAAAAAAAAACGATTTCAACGCCTGCGTGACGTGAAATAAGTACAATTTTATAATATTATAACGTCTTTTACATAGCCAGCGACGAGTAATAATTATCGGCGGCAACGATCGTTTAACGTTCAATTAAATGGTACACAGCAGTTAACCAGCCATATGACTATGCAAGCCATAAAACAACAATAAATAACGGAAAATAAACGGTTTGTGTTTGTCGGCAATCGGCAGGCAGTGTGCGTAAATAATATTTTTATTCGTCGTCATTACGCCGTTCAACAATTTTTTTCTCACTATCTATACTATTAGATACCATCTTTCAGGCCGAATAGAATACAGTTGTGTCTAGATAACTCGAGTTTCTGTTGTAATAATTATTAGTAGGTATAACTTATAATAAACACTTAAAGGGGGCAAAAAAAGTTATGAAGGTTTTTTTAACTATCAAGACTCGACTACAATATAATATTATACCATTTGTTTTGATATTTTTATATGTAAATAGACTGAGTGATGAAAATTATAATCTTTTGAGGATATTTGGTTAAATTTAATACTATAAGAACTGTTGGTTGTCATTTTAGTAGTAAAAATGTCAAACTTTTACGCCGATCTGATAAACTTGACATAATTTGCAATAATTAAATACAATTTATAACCACGATAAATAGAACGACCGTTTTAAAAATTATCATTACGTTGAATTTGATAAAATCATTTAAGAAAAATGGTTAAAAAAAATATATTTAAATAAATCTAACGCCCGAATGGCGAGTATATTATATAATTATACGTTTGCTCAATCTTAATCTTTTGAATGTGTATTTCTTTAATCTCTATGAATATTCATATTACGTAACCCCATCGCTCTCAACGAAATTATATACACTTTAATTTATTTAAATATTCAGTATTTTATAGTTCCTCCAATAGTTTTTTTAGTCCAAAAATTATAATAAACAAATATCAAAAAGGACGATACGTCTTTATTATATATATTACGCAAACAGGTTTTGTTATCTTTGAATTATTATTTTGTTGTCTACTATAAATGTTACGAAGATCACGCCATTCTATTGCTATATATTTTAATAATTATATTAGTATAATATAATGTGTTCTTCGTGAAAAATATATTTACCTTCTACTTGCATGAACGTCCCGAAATTTTTGCACGTTGTGAAAATGTTTATAGTACAAATAGATACATATATTTAAATATTTTTAACCCTAGAACGGTTACCTTATTTTTATTAAGGTTGAAAATTAAAAAAGTTAAAAATAAATAGGAAGTCACATTTAAGAAAATTACATAAAGAGTTACTTTATTTAAAAATAACATCTTAACTTAATTTTGGTCCAAAATAATATGTAAATAGTAATTTATTACGTAATTAATATACATTTATTGTTATTGCGAAGTTATGTTGAGTTTATTTTTTTATCTTGATATTAATCCATTACATTTAAAATTTATTTTTATTTATCCAATTTTTTTTTTTTTAGTAAGGATAGGTATATACTTTAAATTGTCAGATATTTACCTCACTCCTTAAGTCATAAAAAAAACATTTATATTATTATAAAACAAATATATTCATCACTCCTCTTAGAATCCATAATATTAGACTATTATCTTTTTTTATTTCTTTTTTTGTATTGGTTGTGGAATCTAAATTAATTTTTAAAAATTATTTGGGTTATTAATTTGCTAGTTTTACAAAGTGCATCATACTATATTATAATAACTCACAACCTATTTTTAACGATTTAAAGAGACAAGTATTAGGTATATGTATATATATTTTAAATTCATACAAATAGATTTATTTGTCATTTAATTGAAACAGGAATAATGTAATAACAGTTCTATTTATATAAAATTTAACTACTAATAGTAAATCTAGTAGTTTTATTCAGGTACTCACACATTTTAATAATATTATTTTCATTTTTTGAACTTGGTCTTAGGCTTTCTGCATGGGATAGCATTATATTTTGAATTCAACTATGTGTTAATTTTATTGTCAATATTCTTCGAAAATATATTTTATTGCTATACTAAGGGAGTCGCTTTTAGCAATAAAATATCCATGGGTTAATTTTGTATGTCCAATAAATTCAGGTCCGATTTAATTTATTTTTGTCTGAGGTTCTTATTGTTTTTGGAATAATATTCCATCTTTAACAGATCGCTTTATTTAGCTTATTTTATTTGAATAGCTCTTTTATTATTTTATTTATAAAATAAGTAAATTCGCTACCTAAAAATTGAAAAACAAAAATTAATATAATTATTAATCATTATAACATTTTATTATACTCAGGTGCCACTATTGAGTGCTCTCCCAATCTGTTAGTCTCGCTATGTATATAATATTAACTTTTATGAAAATTACTTATTTTTCTTAATGTGTATAGATTGTAATTATATTTCAATGATAATTATATATATATATATATATAAAAAAACAAAATTTTATTATTTAATGTTTAAATACTTACACTAATCGAGTTTTTCAATATTTAAGTCAATTGGTCGAGTGAAATTTTAATCAGTATAAATTATTTTTTGTCACGAAAATTTGCTTTTAGAACGTCTTGCAAAAATATATACCGATATAGTTCGTGCTTGGACACCATATATGTTATCCACGCACCATTTTTAATAGCTACCGATAGTAGTATTATAGAAGAAATTACAGCACATTTTTAATGTACATCAACATCTTAAATATAAGTTCATTAGATAACCACCGTATCGTAAATCAAACGCGGCAACGGGTGATAAGCTCACTACATATATTGTTGACCAGTGACTACACGGCACATACACATCATTACATCAACAAAATGATATACCCAAAAAAATCCATTTATTAAACAAAACGCAAAGTACCTCCTATAATTATTAAAAAAAAAATAAAGTACTAAATACAGATACCGATAACTCCGAACTACCAACTCCCAACTCTGACAATGAATTTAGATCACCAAGACATACGACAAAAACATTCGACCTACTTATCAAAAATCCTATCAAGCCCTCACCAAATTGTTTCGCGATACTAGCTGACAACACCGTAGTTGACGATCAAGAAATGCCCACCAGCAACAATGATAATGTATCAACTTCACAAATAGAAAATCATTACAACCATAATATTCAATCAAAAATAAATGATAGCACTCCCAAAATACCACTGTTATTCATAACCAATATACAAAAAATTTCTCAGTTTCGACTCGAAAAATCAGAAATCTTTATTAATGATTTAACTGTCTCGCCCAAGAACGACAAAATAAAAGTAAATGTACAAACCGTCGACGACTTTCTCACTAATATTATAACATAATATTATTATTAAATCTCGACTAAAACAAAAATTGAATTCACTAGATCTCCCCAAATATCTTCAAAAAATCATAATTTTTTTCATATCGGACCGAACGTTCCAAGTAAGAATAGGAGCCCACTTTTCTCAAAATCACAAAATATAAGCTGGATTCCCCCAAGGCTCAGTTCTAGGTTCCACTCTGTTCAACATTTACTGCCATGACATACCAATTCTTCCAAACTCCCAACTAGCTATGTTCACGGATGACACCGCAGTAATAACCCAAAGAAACTCCCTAGAATTCTCAGTTCAAAATCTCCATAAGCAGCTCTAAACACAGTGACTATTCGGTTCAAAAAATGGAAACTAAACCTTAATCTAACAAAAAGTGCAGCAAAAATATTTTTCTTAAAACAATATAAAGATACCCAACCTATTTACATTTATAAACAACCAATACAATGAAACAATAAAGATGACTCCGTAAAAATACCTTGGTGTGTTTTTAGACGAAAAACTGATTTGAAAAATTCATATAAATAAAAAACTCAATCAAGGCTACTCAAGAATGAACACTTTCTACCCATACATTAGTTAACTTCAAATCAATCCTCCAAATAAAATGAACAACATTCAAATACTTCAAAACAAATTTTTGAGAATATGTCTGAAAGGCCTATGGTTCATGAAGAATAGACAAATTCATAACGACACAGGAATCCCTCTAATTCAAGACTGGATAAAAATCCAGTTCAAAAACTTTTACGTAAATTTAAACACATCCGATGATACACGGCTCTACAACCTAGACAACAAAACAAAAAAAATCGATACTTAAAACCACGTCTACAGCAAGATCTTCTTCTATCAGAATCAAGCGGAGACAAAGATCAATTAATTAACTGCAATTAAACATTTCTAAATTATAACTTGTAATTAATACTTAATTTGTATTAGCATGTAATATGCTGAAACATCGTATTTCAATAAATAATATATATATATATTATATACCAATATACATCATACATTGCGATATTATTTATAACATAAACATTGGATGAATATTTGTCAGGGATTGAAGGATCGCTTATAATTTATAATTTATAAATATAAATATTATTTTTTCATAATATATACTTTATGTGCCTATAATGATTTTAAAACATATTATACAATCGTTTATTCTTTATCCTTTGAAAAAAATAAAAATAAAATAGATGAGGTACATTACTTTTGTTTATTTCTATTTAATGACCAATTGCAAACTATAAATTCACCAAACGACCAATGTTACCGTGACTAACTTCATACCACCAAATTGACTATGACTATACCTCTGATTACTTCTATTATATTTAACTCAATTTCACTATTACCCGGATCCATTTCTTTCATGACACGTTTCAACCTCATCTATTGTTTCACATACTATTTTTAAAACTCCATAACAAAAATAAGTTAGATTCTTCTAAAAAGTAAAAACTAGTTTTTTTTAACATCATTATATTTTATCACTATTACTTGTAATAACATATTATTAAACGTACTATACGTACCTATGTGTGTTTTACGTCGATGAACAATAATTAACATTGCTTATTATTTTGAATTTTTTTACGATGTGAGCCTAGTGCAGTTGACGGTCAATCTGATAACAATAAGGTGTTCTATTTTATCGTTACAAATGCTTAATAATATTGATAAGAAACATACATTATGTAGAATAACGTACGCAAAAAATAATTAGTGTATATATTATTTTCTAAGGCTTTACCATCATCAGTGAATCGAAAGCAATGTATAGTAAATAGTACCTAACAATAATTACATGCGAACAATTTAATAAACATCATTAGTGATAAAAATATATGTATAATATATTTTAAATAATAGAATAATTTTTGAGCATAAGTATATAATACATAATATATTAAATTATGTCACGTAAAAGTAAAGAAAATATCTGTTCAACTGTGTATTAAACGAATATCCATATTTATGTAATAATGGTATATACTTTGTATTTTTATTCAGTACCTATCAGTACATTTGTAAGCAAAGACCGACCATTTATATGGTAACTATAACATTCTATATTGGCATTATTATACTTATGTCGTATAATATTATTACTATCACTGTTATTTTATGTTATATTTTACAATATAGTAAAAATCTTAGAAAAAAAATAATAGTTAACGTATTATACTCTTGTCTCATATACCTCATTATATCACCTTACATTATACATGTATCGGAGATTTTCTGGCATCTGAAATACGTATATGGTTGCGACCAAAGAATTTTTATCGACGTTATTTTCTAAATGCACTTACGTTATGTAAAATAACAATGTTATTACAGAGGTACTTTTGGAACATTTTATAGCAATTATTATAATAATGGCTGCAATAAAATCAAATTTACATAAAACATCATGCACGAATACAATACTATACATAGAATTACTTTGAATAGTCGTATAATTATGTACTGATTTATAAAAAAATGTTATTTATAATAAATCCTAAATACCAGCATTATATTAGGTAACCACAACATGTTCTGTAATTATAATATTATTGTATTATTATAATTTTATTATTATTATTTTTATCATGTATTATTATATGTAACAACATGTTGTGTATATATCTGTTATACTCAATAACTGTGTATGAAAAAAAATCAAAATTCATTTAAAAACTACACATCAAAATTATACATTTAAATGTGATTTTGGTTCAATATCCAATCCATGGATGAGCTACACCAAAAACTTTTCGAGCTCTGTTACTTAAAATATTTTTTGAATAAAAGACACTACGTGTAATAACCAAAAGATCTATCACTTGGCTCTAAATCTCAAGCTAGGACTATATGCACAAACTCCAAAGCAGTGATGGCTTTGTATTTAGAAGAGGGGAAGGAAGGGGAGAGAACAAACGCCGGCATAACAATTTATTACAGGTGTTCCTAGGATTTATCGCTTGGAAGCAAGCTGTTAAATACTTTGCTCTTCATACCTTACTTTATCTACATAATAGTTATATCGTTTTATCTTTATAGGATACAACTAATATAAACATATTAGTTCCAACTCATAAATGTATCACCAAAGCTTATACGATTAACAATTAAATTATTATTGCTTGGTTATATTTTTGAGTTATTTAACTTAATTAATTTTTTATACTGTAGTTGCATAGATGTGTACAACTTAAACTATACTTACTTTTGTTATCGATTTTCTTGTAGATAGTATTTCACTTCAATTCTCGGTAAAGGCATGTAATTAATAATTTTCCTTAATAAATAATTTAACTGATTTAAGTATCGGATCGCGATAGATTTTGTATTTTGAATAAAACAAACCATCATGAATGGAGTTCAGTATAAAGTTATTTCAGGTTATTTATTTCCTGATAATTTATACTGAGCTTAAAAAATTTCCCAACACCTTTAGGTATCTTGTAGGTATAAGACAGGCATCTATCTTTTTTTTTTCCGTTACCGATTTACTTTTCTTCCTCTGAAGATTTCGTTGATATCAGTTTTATAATTACAATTTTAAACTAAATTATGTACAATAAATTTGTCCATACATACAATTTGTAATTTCACCACGTCGAAATAAATAAAAGCTAACTTTTTAATTTAAAACTATTGTTTTTTTTATATATATTTTGACAAAATGACCAAATCGATTTTGTTGCAAATGGGTGTGCCTATTATAAAAGAAATTTCTGGGAACATAATGTGACGGGAATTTCCGGACATTCTTTTGGAAGTATTGAAATTTACTTGAATCGCACAAAAACTGCTTAAATTACTTATAGTTTACGAATCATAAGATTATAATATAATGCTGTATTTAATTTAAATATTTAAGTTTTTAGTTAATTCCAAAAAGGAATTGAAACAACAACCAGATAAAAATTCATTTTTTTTTTAATTGTTCAGGACTAATAAAAAATGTTTTATTTTTATGATAAGGCAATGTTAATATTATCAAAATATATATTTGTAACTATTTATTTGATGATAAATAATACTCCGGGATTTAGAATTCATTTAACTTTTTTTTTATCTTTTAACAAAAATAGTTTCAAGTTATGGAACTCATGTATTTATCTGGTGGTCAGATTTATAATACTTTTTAATGTTATACGTATATTGATATTAATCAGTATTTATTACGTGTAAGTAAATCTATTTTTAAGTTATATTATCAAACTAAAATTTAAAAAAAATTAACATTTGTTATGTAATAACTCAATAGACAATATTTGGATTTATCTATCTTAACTTTTTTATGCATAAATTTGTCCATTATAAAATACTAACATTAATATTACTATTTACTAGGTAATATGAATTAAAAACTATATAAGTATATAAATTTATCCAATTCAAATACTTTTAAAATATATTTATTTAAAAATCATTGACACACTGTTAAAAAAAAAAAATAACACAAATATATGTTTGAATTAGAATATAATATATAATATTATTATGCACCTGTATTCTGTACTGTCTGAATTGATGTTATATTAATGAAACCGACGGGTCCCATAACATTTCTCTGGTTTTTTTTTTTTTTATTTAAATAAATAAACAACTAACATTATAGTAACTAATTAAAAATGTAATGCAATGTATTTGGTTTTTTTTTTTAATATTTCAAATAATAATAAACACTCAAAACCTTGCTTTTAAATAAACGGATATTTTCAAAATAAGAAATTCTATACAAAAATATATAAATTATAATTTTAAATAAGTATTAAAGGAGTGTTTCCGTTTTTTTTCCGTATGTTTCTCGGAATTCAAAACTACAAAAATCATTTAAAGACAATTATTCATTAGTATATTTGAGTAAATTAAAGAGCCATATAAATACTTACTATGAATAAAATTACGAAATTGCTTTTTTTTTCTACCAAAAATAATAATTGTACTCAGAGCGCTATGGTGAAAAATACATCTAGTACTCTAGTAGGATTTATTATACATTCAATATTTAAAATAGCGTAATTATTCGTTCTACTTTTGTATAAAAATCAAGGGTGTAGTTGTAAGAAAAGAGAAAAAAGAATAAAATAAAAAAAAAAGGAATTTTTACAATATTGAATCCCTGGAAACGGACATTTTTTCCCGAGGAGTGAGTGTTTTCAAGAAATTTCTTAGAGTTCCTACTCTAGTTAGGTGTGACATTCGTTTCAATTTGTTTCTGTTTTGTGAATTATTAAGAAAATAAACACAGTACTAAAATTAATATCACATTTTTTACTCTTAAAAACTTATCAACAATTTTTAATATTATTATTTCATAACAATTTTATTTTATACAATTTCAAAAATGATTCAACGTCTTAAGTTTATATTATATTTTAGACGCAAAATGTATTTTAGTATATATTTAGGGCAAGCTAAGTTGTAATTCTGAAAGATTTTTCATGCGTTAAATACTTTTTTCTTTCCAAACAACAATACAGTTGAATGAAAAATTGTTACCTAATATTTCTCAATGGAAAATATCTAATCTAATTTTCAACGACGTTAAATTACTAGTTTTGCCATTGGAACGAGAATTTGGTTTTGTATTTCGTTTTATAACGACTAAACGAATAACGAAAAATATAGGAACTGGTAAATTTGCTATACGGTGGAGTGACTATTTACTTGGAAATTGTTTAAAAGTCAAATGAAATCTCGAATGTTTGAACTACAAAAGTTTTCCCATTGGGCTTCCAATTCCTTCGGACTTTAATACCACAATCACTGCTTTAGTTTCGAATTTTAAACATTTCAACGTAATTACATTTGTCGGGTTAGTTTGCAAAATTGACCGAACGAAATTATATGAAAATACGGTACTAACGAGTTTCAAAAGCCTCGTTGCGCGCTTTTAAAATAATAAAATTGATTAAATCATTCGAAATGTTGTTGTTATTGTTGTGTTTTTTCCACCTTATATAAGTATAATGATACAGCGATAGTTTCATGATTTTAACTATAAAATGTATTTTACTAAATTAATACAAAATTAAATAGTACCATAGTATACATATTTAGTAATAAATAATATAGCAATCATAATGTCCCAATATTTCGAATTCATGCAAAATGTTAAGACAGGCGTCGTGATAAATTGCTTTTAAAGGATTATTCAAAGCCAATATTATCCATGATAATAATAGTGTATCTAATTATCTATTTTTATCTAATTATTCAGAATAAATAAATGTAAATTACATTTCGAAAAATCGCTCATTTTTATAATAAATTATTAATTGAACATTATCGATGAAGATTAATTTTAATACTTGTACATGTTTTCAAAATAGGATTATATTCTCTACCGTCGTTATTAGGGATGGATTTTATTATATCCTTAATTGAAAGGTTTTCTCTACACTGCAATTTCTGTAAATCGATTAAACTCAAGGAAATTAAATTATTTATTTTTATTTTTTTATTAAACGAGATTTAATAATAAAGCTCATAACATTAGTTACAACGAGAAAAGTGATAACGAGCTTATAATTTAATTGATTTTTGAGGTTTTATAATTATACTAGCTATGGTCTGTCACTTGTGACCTACTTATTTATTCAAATGATGAAAGTAATATATACAGATAGAATATATATATGATTGATATCGTTTAAATTTATTTTAATTAAAAATACTATAAGTACTTAAGTATTCACAATTTATTTATAATATGTGAAATGTGGATAAACTAAATTATAAATATTATGTAAAATTTTTTTGATTAAACGTTTAAAGGTGAAGTGGATCATGGTATATTGGTGTTTGTTTGATATTATTAATATAAAATATTAAATAGTTTTAATAGATAGTCATAGTTTAAACGAATACATGTATAACGTACTATGCTATTTTACATGCTTAATAATATTATGCAAACATTTTTTTTCAAGTTATTTTAAAGTAGAAAATTATAAAATGTAATATGTTAAACCTGAAACTTAATACGAACAAAGGAATTTCGATATAATATTTACCTTACACGGTCCTTTGAGTATAAATTGTTTTAAAGTTTAATTAAATGGATAAAACTTCTGCTAATATATAATATATTATAATATATGTAAACCCCAAGAAAGATATAATGTGGTTTTATGAAATGTTTAATTACAACTGACAAGTTTAAATCATGCATGATGGATAAGAAATCATTAATATGAATAATAAGATTATATTGTATTATTCGTTTTAAAAATATTTAAAAAAAAATAAACAAAAAATGATTCAGAATGTATATGAAAAAAATTGAACTTAAATATTTTTTTGAATTTATCGGTTTCAGTATGAACTACATCAAACCATATAAATAATTGTTATTAAATTCTTAATATTTCTTAATATTTAACTAGAAGAATTGAAAAACTGCACATTTTATAAATCTTAAACTAAAAAAAAAAATTGCGAAATTTCATGATTTTGATGAATTTTATTATAATTTTAACTTCAAATGCTTATAAACATGAATTATGCAATTGTATTTTTAGTTCTATAAAAATAACTTCTGGGGAATTTCGTATTAAGTATTAAAAAATTGTTGAACAATCAAAGCTTTTTGAATCGATATTTATTAATTTATAGAGATAAAACTGAACTCTCACCACTCTCTAAATTTAAAACCTAATCATATTTTATTTTTTTCTACTTGTTGTGTAAATGCAACATGCAAAATAAAACCATGCATCATTTTAAAATCAATAATACATTCATCCCTCCACTCAGAGTCGAAAAGATGCAGATAATAATCGTTAATACTATAAATATTACTCTCGTACGATAGCATGGTACTTCTACTCCTTCCTGACACATATAATTATTTCTTCTCCAATAATGAAATGTGCACACAAATAAGTACATTATTTGTTAGTATATTAGTGTATTAACTGTCAGTAAAATAAAATAGTATGTGTATTGTTTACACCCATTATTCTACCATTGGCGAAAAAAAACTAAGCACGCCATTGACTTGTAGGGTGTCTATCGTACATTACATTTTATGAATCTCATTAAATTGAAATGTGATTTTAACGGTTATATATATCGACGTCTAATTTCTTATTGTTCCAACACTGTAGTCATCGCATAACAATAGGTTTATGTTTAGCATAGACCATAACATTATACTATGGGCCGTGCACATAATATTTTACGCGTATCTCGTTTATCGTATACACAATATTATGACCATACACTACCATAATATTATTATAGCAAACTATAATATCGTATAATGTATAAAAATACGATTTGATCAACTCTACCGACGGTGAGCCGTAGATAAAATATTATATAAAATATAATGTTACGTCCGATAGTATTATATTATTATTATTATTATTATGCTCGACGTGAGACATAATAGAAAAATAATACGTACCGTGGTCGCGTCCTGATCTGAGATATATTGATGGAGGGCGTACACGCTTGAGATGCATGTGACCGTGGCGTAGGTGTACCTATAATACGCATAGAGTCCACTATATCGGACTATAGAATTATTCATGCCCTTAAGCCGTTTCTAATGGCGTACGGGGTCCTAAGAAATCAATGAATCAGCGGTTTTTAAAAAAAAAAAAAATAAAAAAATAAAAGCCCGAACATTTACATCGATTAAAACCAACATATTATATTCTACAGTACATATATAATATATATATATGCGCCGGGTAAAGCCGTAGATACGCTTGTAGAATTTAAACAATAAAATGTTTTCTTAATAAAACTTCGTCTTAAACACCATTTTATTAGTATTATTATTATTATTGTTATTTTTAAAATGATTGTTCTATTATAATGTATATATACCTCCGCTGTATTTTTACAATTGTTTATTATTAATGATTATTATTTCTGTTCTTTGTAGTTTGTATACGTCATACCCGTTTACCAGTTTTAATATTATACATGTAATATGTAGGTATATTTTGTAGTTAGGTATATGAGAATAATCGATAATTCCACGATTTCGACACTGAACTCAGGGGTTTTTCGTAGTATTTTCCTTCACCCGCCGCCGTCGTTATTCACAGACCCATTTAAATGCATTAACGGCAGAAAACAGGAAATCACATCACCCCGGATGCCGTGCTCTCTGCATGAAATAAAACTAAGAGTAACCATTTTCCTCTGATGGTTCATTTTCCTTTCCTTCAAACACAGTTTTGGACTAGAACCATGTGTATTATGCTTCTCTAAACGTTAAAGTAATGTATTAATTTTTTATATACATAAGTAGCACAACATAAAAAAATAAGTACTTTTTATTTGAAAGAGCGTTCAATTCTAAGACAATGAATTATACGAGGAATTGAAAAAAACGCATAAAGTCATTGGGCTCATCGTAATTTCAGCCTATCTTATACGTGGAAAGTTCCTCGATTCACACAATGATTTATCTACCTGAAAATTTTGTTTTGGATTTTTTTTTTTTAAAATCTTAATAGAGGTATATTTTTATGGTGCGTTATAAATTTCCATAAATCGGCATGACGCGCTGTTTAACAAAAATATCTCTTTTAAAATTTTTATGATTAAAAACTAAACTTTATGTTCAAATTCTGATACTTTTATTATCTTAACAAGCAAAATCATACATTTATGCGTAAAATAAATTTCATAAATTGTTTAGGTTGGTAAATCCTTGTTTGAAGTGAGGGACTTTTACACGTATAAGATAAATAATTTAAAAATAAACCGGACCCAAAAAGTATAGCTACAATAATTTAACGTTTAAAAAGAAAAATAAAGAACATATTTTTTTTTTATGTTATGTGCTTCTTTAAACTTGAATTTAATTTTATTCAATCGTCGTCAAAATATGAACTTTTGTTTTTTATAATTGTTGATTGATATTGATTTTTCTATAATAACAATAGATTACTTATTTGATTTTCCTTTTAATAATAATATTTTTTTTTCAATTAATACACGTTTACTATTTTGAACGGTAGAGGAATACGTCATCTCATTTTTGGAAGAAAATTGATACAACAATAATAAAACACACGTCGGGTTTAACTCGTGTTTACGCGTTATCCGACGAGCGAAGCGATGACGTCACAGTCGAGTGTAAAATGAGTTAAGCTCTGTATTATTATATGCACGGTTAACTGTACTACGGTAGATATTATTATGTATGTATGTAGACACAATAATGGTCTCCGATGACATGTTCAATGTTGTATAATAGTATGTACATAGAAAGAAATCCGACTCTAAACGGCTCGTCATTTTATAACAATATATGATATACCTATACTATACGGTGTAGGTACAATGCGTTTGGAAAAGTTACCGTACCATCGTTATATTATAATCTTACCGTCGAACCTTATAAACGATATCGTATCGCTGCAATACTATTGAGATAAAAATAATATAAAAAGAGAAAAAATCATTCGGTTCGAGAATAAATTACAACGACTTGTTATTACACACACAATGTGTAGAATAAACCTATATAATATATAGTGCGTTTGATTTTTAAACTGCGAATGGCGTTGGCGGGCAAACCGTAGAAAAATCTACATGGTTTTATATTATAACATATTGCGTGAGGAATATTTGCTTTACGATCGGGTCTCTTGCCACAGGACCACCGTGTACACTTCATGACGGCACAGTCTCTCTGCACGACGATATTATGATCGTTTGTTATAACTATTATTTGTTTACGATCTCTCTGCATAGATCTCCGTTAATTAAATATTGTGTTCCGCACCGTAATTGTTTGTACAACCGCGGATAGGTACTACCATACGCGTAAAACAAATAGGGTACCTATACATAATAGGTACAGATGATATTATACGCGTACCTGTACCGAGACCGTTTAACGAACGATAACGTAACTCTTCCCTCCGGCTACGATATATAGCCCTCCCGCTTGGTCATCCGAATTAAAAAATAAACGAAACGAAATAAAAACCGTAAGACAATAGAAACGGGGTGCGGAGGGGTCGGCACCAAAGTCACGATTAGACGTTTGTATATACTATATACTTATATCGTTACGCCGCTGGATGACTGTGCAAGACTTGGTTATAATAGATCTCCGGTGCAGCTGCCGTGGCTAAAACATATACTATATAATATATTTAAAAATCGTTTCGTATCAGTAAATATCGGAGTAATACACGCCGAGTCGAAAACCGAGCTCTACTTCGTATCCGCATACTGTATATATATATAGGTGCCGTGCCAGCTATGTTATGTGTACCTATACACAGATTGTATCATAGGTTACTATTGTTTTTTTGTCCGCTTTTACTGCTGCAGTATCGTCAATCCGTTTTGTGTTTGAGCTTATATGAAAACCGGCCCATAAAACTCCTGTTAATACGTTTAAGTAAAAGCCAAAATCATAGGTATCTACACTATATACCGGTATGATTGATGTGAGTCATCTCTAGTTCACGAAAATAAAAGACTGAAAAAAAAAAAACTATAATCGACGGTTAGGTCTTACCCTGTATCGTAATAATAGTATACCTGCAGCTGCACGACTTGGGTTCTCGCACGAACTAAGAGATTCCTAGTGAACTATATTATTATACGACGATGACGACGACGACGACGATCTATATCGCAATGGATCTATGCGACGTATCTACGCGCGTGTACTACCCACACTGAATCGGAGCCACATTTGTATAAATGTGCAGTGCACCGAAGTCGTCTACGGGTGTGATTCTCAACCCACATTCGTGCGTACGCGAATTATACGCGTTAAACCCACCGCCGTAATGTATTCCAACGATCTATGCATATTATTATAATGGCACATAGGTGGGCATAATATATTATAATGTTGTATGCGCGTAACAGCGTAATATGGAAACCACGTCTGACGATCACGATTGAGATGAATTTTTTTTTTTTTTTTTGTACGTTTTTCAAACGTGAAAACAACTCGAAGGAGGAAATGGGTATATAGCGCACTAGAGCGTTGAGGTTTTCGGCGCGCAGGAAACGGGTTATAGGGTTACCGACTTGGCGTATCGATCGAGCACTGCGTGTAAATCCTCTCCCTCCCTATCTCGCGGAGATCGATAGAAATGGCCCGTCGCTTCCCATAAAATAGCATACATATACTGTATCGCAGTCGTATTGTTTCCGGTTTCGTCGTATACGCATAACACTATCACACATAATATATACCACATTGCTGCCATGTATAATAATATTGTTATAATGCTCATCGTGATGTGTATATAGCCACCCGAAACGTACATTACATATACGAGGAGTCTGGGAAGGTGCATTATTATTTATTATTGTTATTATTATAGCTGTTGTTATTACGAAGTCTCCGACGAGATTGCTTCTGATACTGCATGTATACCACAATACCAGCCCCCTATAACTATCTCTCTCTTTCTCTCTCCCATATCCGTACTTACACGTATAACGCATATACATGCATGCATTGCATATATTATTATATCCTGCTGCATCACCTTTACGCACGCACCGCATTTGTTTTGATGTCGCACACGTAATTATCAACATTGAACACTTTTGTTCCGACAAAGTCGTTATATTATATACGAAGTCCCCCACAATGACGCTGCGGTTAATTATTAAATAACGATATTGTTATTCACACACACACACGATTCATTCACGCAACGGACTACTGCAGCAGACGCGGTTTTATACTTTTTGTCACGACCGTATATCGTATAGGAGTATAACGCATACAGGGCACGTACGTCAATTTATTTGCACGAAACCCCTTTGATTTTCTTATAGTGTTTAAAAATACATAATACGTATACTGCACAGTTTTTTTTTCACACTAGAAAGTTTTATGTCGCGAAACGTGTGTTGAACGAACACTAATCACTATCATAATCATAATCATCCTCATTATCATACCGTTAATAAGACAACAAAATTATAATATATTTATATATATGTATTATATAGCACGTTTGTCTTGCCATTATATCAACACAAAGGATTTTAAGTATGCCTTTATAATATCTATAATATGGTAACTACTTGTATCACGTGTACCTATATGCACTATGCAGTCATGCATAATATGTCCATATTATACATGCTGTACTTCTCCGTAAAATACTTGACGAACATTAAGTATTTACTACTTTTTTTTTTGTCTAAAAGTATCAATCTTTTTCCAACTTTAGGTACTGACTGTCTTAGCTGTCAGAAACGAATTCCGTAAACATATATGAATTTTTCATGAAGTTAACTTGAAAACGACTTTCTTACATTTTTAAATTAACTAATTTTTTTAATTTAATATTATTAATATTTTAAAATTCTTAATATTCAAAATTCTAAATTAAAATTTTGAAGGACTCAAGTGATTAATTTCAAAAAAGTTAAAAAGTCTTTTCATCTTTTCAAGTAAACTTCATAAAGAATTCAAACATGTTATTGGAATTTTTTTCCGATAACTAGAGTAGGTAGTCAATACAGTTGGTAAAATATAAGTCTGTTTTTGGCAGAAAATACAGCCTGGTAAAATCTCCTTAGTATAACGATGTACAAAATTAGGTACATATAAATAATTGATTTATTTAAATATAAAAAAGAATTAAGTCACTTTCAAATAGATTTAAATCAATTAAACAATTAATACAAGAGTCAAGTCACATAACACAATGGATTTGTTATTTATGTACTGTATAGTGTATATAAACCTACTATTTAGTATTATTTTTTTGTAATACAAATAGTATAGTAGCAAATAATTGCTAACGGATGAGGTGTATAGTGTACTCACCGGCCAATTGTAATACGTATGGTCTTAAATGTTATTTTAACTTTTTTATCACGCACAACTGCAAAATATCATATACAATCACACAGACGTCAAATATAATATACGCTTATAAAATGCTACTTATGAGCCGGTCATATTATTGTTCATAAAAACACGTATATATTATAATATGTAGGTACTGGGCAGTAGGCACGCGAAATTACATATATATTTGTCGTATGCGTAATACGCGTTATAGCCCCTTGCTATGTCCTGGTATAACCGCCGGTCCATTAAATTGGTCGACTTAAATCTAAAATCTAATCGTCGATAGTGGCAGAGACGGTGGTAGTAGGATAAAAGCCAAAAAAACCGCTTAGATTTGGCACCGTGTTCTCGGCTGGTGACAGTAATGAACTTTTTTGAACTCGGCCGCTGACGTCCAATCTCTGCTATATATAATATAGTATATACTGCAGTACGTACTATAGAGACGAAGTGATACATAAAAGGACAAATGTGCCCCACATACACCGTCTACTGTGTAGACTGTAGACGATTGTTACGTTCTAAATTTCCAAAGTGAAATAAAAAAAAAAAAAAAAAATCCTAAAAGCAATTAGATCGTTTTTTTTATATATATACTTCGAGCTCATCATTACACAGATTTAATTCTTTCATAAGGTTATTATATTATACTCTTGTTATTATTATTTTTATTTTTGTAGTTGTTATATTATTTTACAGTAATATGAATCGCAATCAATGACGTCTGTTTAAAATCTAAATGCTCATAATAAATAACGAGAGAAAATATACATAACTTTTAAAAAAATGTATAGGTATCATAATAATATTTTTCTAAATAGCTAACGCGCGAGGTCAATTATAATATTATTATAATTCACAATAGCACTTCGACTTTATTTAAGAACGCAATACAATAAAGAATACCTTATTACTATTATGTATAAATTGTAATATTGCAATACCGAAAACCAAACTAATTGTAACCTAAAGTTTAATATTCTGCAATATCATAAGTACCGCGATTGTCAGGATTGTCTTAAAAAATAGAAAATTGTACTATGTTGTAGAGAGTATATTATCATATATTATATAGGTGCAATGATTTTTTTTTCAAATTTCATAAACGGGATGTGTATAGAATAATACTGAAAATCGCTAAATGAGATAAATTAATATTTAGGAAACTACATAATTTATTATTCTTGATAAACGCTTCACGCTTGAATTATTATTAGTATTAACTATAATATAGTATATATAATATATGTACAGGTAATATAGATTTGAAATTAATTTAAATACCAATCAATATTGAAATATTTGGTAGATGGAACATTAAAATGTTATATTAATATTAATTTTAAATCATAAATGAAAAATGTTATTTTTTCTATTGATAGGGGTGTGAATACTATTTTATATTTTAGTTACGGTTCTGTCTCTTTCGAGTATTTACTACGTAATGTTACTTATATAGAAGTCACAAAATATAACTCAGAGGTTCCCAAACTTTTTATTGTACGACCAATTTTGGAAATTTTTTAAAATTTGTCGACCCACTGCAATATCAATGAATGACCTTTTTTTAGTGAATCAGTTGCTTATAACAAAAAATATATACATTTATTTTTAATATAAAAATATAGCGCGACCAACCAAAAATATAATCGCGACTCACTTTTGGGTCGCGATCTACAGTTTGGGAACCTCTGAATTATAACTTATTTCGTTTAGATTTTTATACACACGTCGAGTAAAACATTTTACATTCGTGTAAGAACACGAAAATCAATCCGTTTATAAAAAGCATTGTAACTCGTTCATGATCTTGTAATTCACATGACACTTTTTGCGTGCATTTATTACATTTGTATGTTTGTGTATTACACCGACCACCAATGACTTGAAATGTATACAAATCCCTTATAAATTGTTCAACCTATAGATAAAATAATATTATATATTATATGTATAGCGTATACGTATATATTATGCTCGTATAATATGTATACAAACATTTTGTGTTGTTATGCCCGTGTAGTCAGTTATTATTATACTTCCCTATTACCCAACTACAAAATTGATCTATGCTTATTGTACAGTATAGTATCATTTATACCTGTATCGGATAGATTACATTACTACGAACGTTATAACACAATAACTAAATTTTGTGTCTATATGGAGATGTTAACGGCTCGGAATCGAATAGTATAATGAATAATGATGTATAATACATTATTATTTATTATGATATTATATTCTAGAATTAGTTGGAAAATACCTAATAATGTATGCGGGATACCGTCAGAGTGAGAAAAATGAAATTTCTTCGAATTGTTGACGCTATAGATGTAAATGTAAATAATATTATATTATGTTTATACTATCGATTTTAGTCGCTACCGATTATCACGAAAACAAAAAGCGAGAAATCTTAAAATAATTATACATTCAAAAACATAGTTGATAGTGTGTGAATATTTATATAGCATCTTAAATATTATGCCATTTTTATTCATTCGCGATAGTTATAATACCACAGCTATTTAACACACGAGACGCGTATCGTTTACGGGCAGCTTTATCCTGCCAGTGTCCGAGCGATTTCAGCGCGATTTTCGGCCGTTGACTGCATTTGTATACCAAAACATTTGGGTATAGTTTTAATAACAAGCCTTATATTACACACACACACATATATATACAATATACATACATAAAATAAAAAAAAAAAAATGCTTTCGACAACATCTATAACGACACCACTCGTGTTGGACGTAATCGAATTACTGAGATCCAACGTCCACAGAGAGAGCAGAGAGAGAAAGAGAATTCGAGATAATACGATATTTCGTAGCACGTCCGACTTTTAGTGTTTAATTATGCCAATTTTACGTTGTATTGTATTGTTTTTTTTTTTTGTTATAATTATTTATTTTTACGATCCGACCGTACAGTAATATTATGACAAAAAAACCCGAAACAACCCTTTACTCACACACATATAATATAGGTAAAAGATATATATATATATGGTTTATTTCTCATTTAGGTAACAATAAAAAAGAACATAAATTCCTGTGCATGCGTATGTGTAGGGTTCTGTGTGTGTCATTATATACGCATATATTATATTCTTTATATATATACCTATATTCACAACACACGACTTTTCGGTCTGTGTGCGGTCTATTAATTTCTAATGTGTCATTATAGAATACCACATGCATTGTATATACATGTAGGAGTGTATATGAGTGTGTAGATGTGTATGTGTGTGTGTGTGTGTGGAAGAAAATATAATATAATATTTGCGTCTCGGTTTTACGTTTTTCACCGGTACACCTTTAGCGTCATCAGCGGCCGTTTTTTTGATTTACGATCGACATTATATATATATATATATTCAAGTACCTGCAGTATAGTATGTGTGCCAACGGGACGTGGCGATTATTTTCCATTTGGTATTTTTTTTTCTCCCCCGTGTAGCTTCGTCAGATTTTCGTTTTTTTTTTTTTTTATAATTCACGAAAATCGATAAATATCCAACAGATATGGCACGAGCGTGAAAATATAATATCCTATACTCGCATAAACCTACGCCTGTTGTAGTGGAAATCTCGTTTGACATTTCGGTCAACAACTGTCGCACACTCGCACGCATTTCATATTTTTTTTTCTGGCAGCTGCCAGCGGTTAGGGTAAACCTACCGTTTAATATTGTTCGAACAACGCGTGTTGCGTAAATATTTATGTATATAGTGTTTCATTAAGAATACCGGATTTGTGAATTGTGTGGATTTTTTTCCGGCCAGTTTTACAATATTATATTGTTCCTGGCGGTATATGTGATTCCAGCAGAACAGTACCACTTACCTAGTATGTTTAAGTTTCTTTAAATAAAACGTTTATCGAAATCAAATTCGGCGTTCTCGACGAAACAACCTCATACCATTGATTAAATATATTATTATATTATATTAGTATATTTAATCAATGCTCATACGTAGCGTATTCGTAGTAGGTATTACGTAGACGCCTATTATATAGTTCTCGATCGCCTGTACGAATAATAATAATAATAATAATTTTATTCAGACCCGGATTCGGTGCGTATAATATATTATGCACATTGTATACGTGTAAAATGTGATATTGTGCGAATATGCGAAATTAACAGAAAATACTTGTGCATATATACCTAAGAATTATATAACGCGGGTAGCGATGGCGATGCCTTAAAATGTGCACGACGGCAACAGTATGCATAGAAGTACGACGTACGCGTAACAATATTATTAATAACGGCACAACAATATAATAATAATATAACGTATATAACAATATGAGATGAGCACCGTACGTACTGTTGTAATAGTCACGAATCCTCTCAACTTCCATCCTGCGGGCGGCGACAATGCGACGTACAGTATCTATAGAATATTATGGGTATGCATAAATTTATTGTTGTCATTAACGTATGTAGTACGTTTAAAATATAACGACGTTATATGCTATCATTGCCACCGAGTGCGCATAAAAATCCGCAATAATAATAATAACATACCATTACCGTTCAACTAAACTGGGACGTGAAAGTGGTGAGAAAACTTATAGAATATTATTATAGTGTGTATATTATAATAACGACATGGACATAATAAATCGCCAATTATATTATATAGCACTGTCGTTTGACACTTGTAACGATAATCGATACGATGTATCATCCATCGCATAAGGGTAGGATATAGGTATACTATATAAGTGTGTATTATGTTCAAAGTTAGTTAAAAAGTTAAAGCAATAAGTTTTAATATAAACTTAATTTTCATAAACTTTTTAATTTAACTAGTTGATCCGTTTTAAAATTAAATCAAATAACCTAATAACTAGTTATAATCAAATATAAATTATTTGTTAACTTACAACTTGAATTAACTTAACAAACCTAAGTTAATTGTTTTTATCAACTTGTTCACCTTTTCGTGTTTAAATCACTCTCACTATATAATAGAAATAAATATTTTGTATTTCTAATTTGATGCACAGTAAATGTACACTCTAGTCTCATACGATGTTCCTTAATTCGTAAACGAGATGAACCATTATGTCCATGAGTCTGTATACATTTTAATTAACAATGCTACAACAATGTATTTAATATTACCAATATATTAATATAAATTATACCGACAAACTAATAATATGGAAAAATTAAAATTTAGGTCTAAGATTTATTTTATAAACCACGCTCGAACAATTAGTAACTTTTTACCATTCAAAAAATTTGCTTTTTTAAGCGTATTGTGTATGTTTGTCATTTTTTGTGAATTTTGACCAGATATGTTTTATCAGCACTTTTTTTTATACAGTATATTTTTATATTATTCAATAAAAGATAACCCTCAGCAATTGTGATGTTGCGATTAGGGGTTACATTTTTTTTTTATTGTATACAGTGAAATACAATAAAAGACTAAATTACGATAGTAATTTTAATATTAACAACAATAAACACAAATTTACAAAGTTTATATTATATCGATTTATTCAATCCTGACTCCTGGAGGAAAGAGAAAATGTTCAGTATTCGAAGTTCTGCTCGTAAGTTTTCGAACATGTCGTCGATATAATACTTGAATATATCAAAATATCAACGGCGGAACTTGTAAGTTAAAATACGAATTACAAACTATATACTTATATATATTGTGTATGATATACATTTTAAACAGGCGACGATATTATTTTGTTTACGCTTTCATTGAACATTACGGCACCTACCACCCTCACGTAACACGAAAAACGGTTATCGAGCTAAAGTTCATAATACAAGTATGTCAAAATCGTGTGGTATACTCGTATAATACAAGCGCAAAATCTCGATCGATTTCTTAAAGGAGAAAAAACGGATCTACACAGACCGACGGTCGGAATTTCAATGTGCAGTCGTGAACAAAACGACGCGGATAACTGTTCGTAATATCCTTTGTGTGAATATTACTCTCTGCTTGTTGTGGAATAATATAATATAAAAAAAAAATTCCATCGTTGGGATGCTATTGCAGCATACTTGGACACTGACACTTGACAGTAGTCTATGTATGCATGTGTTTGTGTGAATGACACAATTTATGTTAGTGAGCGTTAATAAGGAAATAGTAAAAGCTGTATAAACTGTATATGTTCTGTAGAAAATATAAATGATACTTCGTATCCACTGATGTTATTGGCAACAATTAACGCCGTAATACCGTTGGAAAACAATAAACAAAATTATTAATCTTCTCGTGTCCGAACAAAGTCCGGAAATTGTCGTAAGTCACACAGATAAAGTCGATATAAATAAGAGATATATTTCAAATGAAATGATCATGTTTTTTAGCTAAAATTTAACATAATGGAAATATTTAATATCGATGGAGCGACGTTTAATGAGGTTGTTGATGGAGAAATTATTTGTAAAATATTTACAATACTTAGTGAAAAAAATACAAATATTTAAATATTTTTAATTTAATTAAAAATACAACCTTATTTAACTGAACTACTTGTTTCGATTTAATATAAATGATTTTTGATCATAATTAATTTTACAATGGTTATACATTTGAGGCGAGGAATTTACCTTGGATACCTATAATAATTTATTGAAATCTCTAGTAGTAGGATAAGATACTTCGCTTTCTATAACGATATACGTAAAATGACAAGTTAACCCCTACAACGAAGTCGATATTCTAATCGCATCTACTCGACAACCACAACACTCCACGCTACTACTAATGTATAGTAGGTACTATGTAACTGGATGACCACTTAATGTAATGATATCAAGCGTATACAAGATCGGATTTCCTGGTTGTTCTAATAAAAAAACAGTCTATGTTATACCACTCATCACCCTCAACACAATAATAAATGTAAAACACTATAGAGTAGTTACTATATACACATAATAATTGATTTACAAATTATATTTATTGTAACTGCAAATTTACCATAGTAGGTACATGTATCGTGTAGGTTTCAAGAAAATCAAAATAGCTAACAGTTTACAGTAAAAATAGTAATGATACTTATTTGAAAAAAGTTAAATTTGTACCTATGGCCACAGAGATATAACTTTGAAATAGTGAAAACATATAAGAATACATAATTTCAAAAAATCTGCGTTTGAACAAACCATAAATGCACTATTTTAAGATAAAATGGCTGGAGGGTGATCAAATACTTGATTAAACGCTTTGTATACCAAACGAATTTGTTTAATTTTCAACAAGACATATTATAATAATTTCTCAAAATATACTTTCTACGAATTCATAAACACTTATGATAGGTAATTATACTCCTACAGATGTTAATGATTATTATTATACTTATACTATGCTGCACTTTGTGTTTATAATAGTTTAACAAAATCGTATCGTCAACTCTATAGAACGAACGGATTGCTTCATTCAGTGTTTTCGTTTTAGATGTGTATTTGAAAACGTCTCTGAGGAAATAATCATATTCTTGCGTTCTATTAGTCGAAACAATTAACGCTAAGTTTGAAAAGCCCTTATCGCCTAGAACCACTATCAAATTATTCCAACCACAGTTTTTTGCTTCGTACAAATAGAATTTCGAAGGATACGTGCCGAGAGCAGTGTTTGTTTCATCACAAATAAAGTATACTTTACGACGAAGTTTGATTCAAAAGTTATTTGTCTTACTTTCTTTTTTTTAAAAAAAAAAACATAATTTTTTATTTAGAAATCTATTACAACCAGAACCATACGCTTAATTTGTATAATATTATACAGCGCGAAAATATTTAAGGGACCTCCCAGTTGAAATACGTCGTCAAGAGATAGTAATTAAACTTTATTTACACACTTTTACTTTATTTGTCCTGTTTAAACATTATATTATTATGCAGCTGTTCATTTATCAATATCCCATAAACTCTCTATCCTGATTTGATTATCTATATTATAAATAATATAATCACGTGAGCGTACTAAACAATATAGCCCGAAGAGGGTTGATGGTTGATTTGATCTACTGCAGTAGTTTCTAATTTTTTTTTCCTCTCGCTCACAGCGCATCTCCCGAGAAGGACTTTTCATGAAATAGACAGCAATCGACGACTAATCACTTTTGCAGTTTCCCAGTCACTGTCAGGTTCATTCCCGAAACAGATTGCCATGTTGGCCATTTTTAAAGGCTGGGGGGTTAAATGTGTACTATGAACATGGTCATTGGTCGTGCGCAAAATTTAAACCTAGCCGAGAATAGTAAACAATATTTTTTTTCCTCACGATTTCGTTATAATAGTAACGCTACAATGTATTGTATACATATTATGCGTTCTAATAGTTTTCACGAAACATTAAAAATAATCGTGTTACACTTTACATAATAATACATATATAGTTATACAAACATACAACATTTAAACTTTTGTTTATTTATTTATTTATTTTTATTTTTTGAATCTCTGCGTGCAGAAAAATCACGAAATATATTCTGATGAGCTATTTTACGTTACTACGAAATATGGCATAATATTTACATCGTCACTGTAGCAGTATAATGGTTCTGGTCCTGTGAACAAATATAATTTATAATAATTCGAAATTATTAAATTTCCGACGTATGTACTTTATGTTTTAAACAGTTTTCAGTTATTAGACCGATTTGTTTTAAAACAAGTAACAGCGTTTGATCTGATTGCTGTAGCAGCGATAAATCAAAACGCAATATAAAACATTAAATCGTATTCTTCCGTTGACTGAATTAATTATATTCCATTTAATTACGATATTTCCGTGCACATCAAAAACCACCGTGTTCCGCTGATATTATTATTTATTTGTGACCGACATGTACAGTATATACATAATATAGTATTTCTAATTGTACACGTTTTCCCATTAATGTTTAATTTTACCGTCGCTCGGTAAAACAATTATTCATCAGTATACATATACTTTTATAATATTATATTATCGCATTATGCATTAAAATGTCTTACTGCTTATACTTAGTATACTATTATAATACAATAGCGACCTGCTTGTATTTGCTCACATTTTTATGAAAAACTGTTTTAAAGATTTCTTTTCTAACTATAGTTGTTGTTTTTGATTCAATGTAATTTGAGATCGTTAATATCAAAAGTTGCAAAATATTTTGTTTATCATCATATGAAATATAAATTATATTACATATTTTATACCTTAAAGGCTTAAAATACATTAATTAAATAATATAACATGATAATAATATTATGTGTTTATGGGAAAACTTTATCATAAATATATATTATTGTTATATAAATAAGTGAAATTCATAACTCGATACAACCCAAAAAAGTCTACTCAACGTTACTTAAGAGTATGAACTGTACAAATTTCGAATCCATCGGGAAAAAACGTGAAAAGTACATTATAGAACTTGTAGTGAAATTATGTTTTGCTCTTAAACAAGTATGTTGTATAAATTCAAAAGATTGTTATAAGTATCTGAAATGATTTTACATGATATAATAATACTTCATAATACGCAAGATAAAATTGAAAATTGAAAAGTTACGAATATTCACGTCTATAAATATTAAATACCAAATTATTTCAGCAACGACGAATAGTGGAAATATAACCATATAATAAAGCAACAAAACACTACAACGCATACATAATATTTAATGTATACTATGCAATATAAATAGTTATTCCTTTATTATAATTTAATAACGTGATTATCGAAATTCTGATTTTTGATATTCTTTAATACTTAGATTTTTATATACTATTTTAAAGAATATCGTTTATAAATAAAGAATAAAAGATAAAAATATAAATCCTATTCTATATCTTTTCTATCAAATAAAAACTATCTATTTTTTCTAGTTAATTGTTAAGCAGATATAAAATTAATACATATATATACATATTATTTTTTTTTTTTTTTGAAAATGTTGTGTCTACACTTAAATTATATTAGTAGTTTCTGAGTTATTAAAATACATTTAGCAAGGATAAAATTGCATGACTATTAAGAATAATTAAAAATGCTTAAAATTAAAATTGCAATAAGTATACTATAAAAAATGAGGTCGGACATACTTGGTGATTTACTCTGTGTATGATTGTGTGTAGATAATTTAATCTAGCGCGAATACAATATTCATGACAATGCCTTGTATCTTTATAGAAAAAAGAAACCTAAGCAAGTGTACGGTATCTATGTATGTACTGTATTATGTACGGCATATCATCCGTAATTGCTTATTGTTTAGTATGAAAGTAATGAAAAATAATATAAAAGTCGAACGCATCATTATAAATTAATACCTACAAAGACAATAGGATATTACATTACATTTTATTCGCTCTATATTTTTATGTTCATATCTTCTTTTGCGTTTTAAACATACAATGCGTGTCTATTTACTTAGTGCTTAAATATACATTAACACTTAATTATATATCCTGTTATAATATTATGTCATATGATAATTGATAACAATTGGTCACGTATGCTTCGTACGATGTACAGTCATTCAAAATATGCTACATATAAACCTATCAGTATAATATAAATGTCGTATGTTATAAACTGAAAAACGTTGTCAATTTTCCTTGAAGTTGACTGTATGAAAAATAAAAAAAAAACCTAGTAATATTTAAACGGTTTAACTTTTACGCTAATAACCACAACAGTCTCGTCCTTGTATATAATACAAATTTATAAAATTAATATTATTATTCGTCATATTTATTCGTCAATCATTTTATGGTACATAATAATTTCATACTTTCCAATCTGGTAAGCTTGTTTTTCCATTGTTGCATTTAACCGTTTCCCCGTACCTAATACATTAAAGTCGTGTGCGGATTCGTTACCCGACAAATAAAATGATTTATGACACCAAGTGCTAAGATAAACAAAACATATTAAACATTTGTGTTCAACATGCACCTGTAAAAAATATACGCACATTTTTGGATCTCGTTTTCAGTTCCACTGTACTGGGACTATAGTTTTATTAGTAGATGTTTAACACATTTAAATATACTTTATGTATAGCTACCAAAGTAGTATCAATCACATAACAATAATGTACACACATTTTAAAACAAAATTTAGGTATTCTCCATAATGATACACCCAAAATGTGACTTCCTGTAGAGCGTTTTAACATCGAAAAACATTTTAAATTAGACATCCCATTTATGCGTCCAATAGAAAAATAAATTTATGATAGAATATCGATGATGTTAATTCGAGTAGAATAATTATATTATACTAGGTAACTATTAAAAATGTCCATTGAAGGCAGTTATTGTTAATTAAGTTTATTCTACAAAAAAAAAAAAAACACTTAAGTTGTTAAGTTATAAGTGTTACAATGTAAAATATTAAAATAATGAATTATGATTGTAATTTATTTACTAAAATAATCTAATTGAAACAAATGGCATGCTATACTAATTTCTATAACTTACTTAAACTAACTCTTAAAAAATTCTATTTTTACAAATAAAAACAAAAATACCTAGTTACTTTTTTAAAAATCCTTTAAATAAATCCATTTTATAAAAATTTACAGAATAATGCACCTAAAACAATAATAAAAAAAATGTACAATAATAATGTTTATCGACGGAGTGTTGCAACTAGCGACAAATCAATCTTATCTCCTGATGTCCAAACAACTCGTATTTTAAAAAAAATTGTTTGGAAAATAGCTCTAAATTTCACACGGCTAGTTTTTTTTTGTCTTAAGTGCTCCGAAATTCGAATGCACTTTGATACTTTTAATTTTCCGGGTACCTATACATATCATTATAATACACATTATTTGATATTAGTTGCATCGTTGAAACATCTTAAAACGTATACATATATTTATGTTGTCAACCAATATAATAATATAGATGCCCCGGGTAATAACGCTATGTAGCTAATATGTATTTATTTATGACATAAACCATAGTTACGGTTCGTTCTCGACGGATTTTTTTTTTTATACCTTTAATATTATTTTAGTAAAATAACATAAATTATTGCATTTTATTTATTTTGTTTCATAACTTACTATAATATTATATTATAATACTATATTCATACAGGTATAATTCATAAATAGTGAAAACTATATTACACGCTCAACTTTAGCAATGTAACAAAATATTAGATATAATATTAAATTATAATCCACTATAACAGTGGCTAAGTTTTGTGCTTGTTGGTACTAGATACACTTACTAAGTATCTATCCACTGACTATTATATATGCAGGTAAGATAATACGTAATATTATCACGTATAATCTAATTAAAATACTCGGTTGTAATGAATTCAATAATTTTTGTTCAGTCATCGTGTTACCATCTCACGTCATATTAAATTTACTTATTTTTTACAGTTTGTAAATTCTAAAAAAAAAAACATTACATTATTATTTAACAGCTTAGATAAAAACGAATTTGTATACATTTATTTTATTTAAGTTTTTGATAGTTGCTGCGGTGTGTATATAACCAGCTAAAAGGGGTTTTTGTAAAATTCAACAATTTAAAAGCAGGTCAAACAGTAACTCGTTGGTCGTTGTACGGTAGTCTATATTATTTTAAACTTTAAGTTTAACGGTGATTGGTGATTTCGAAATAGTAATGCACTTATGCATAATATATATACGCGTATATTATATAACTATTGTCCTGTGAGAGGTAAATTAATAAAATACCACCGTGAGTAACCCGAGATAATGGAATCGAGAATCGAATTTCGGCAAAACTCTACCTATATAACATCGTTCGTACATTCATGCATATCGCACATACACACTGAAACTGCTACAACAGTACTACTACTTATCGCATCGTTAAGAACTTTGCATTCATTTGATATGGGCCATAACGACAATATTATTGTATTATAATATATAATATGCGTACATGTACGTATACTCCGATACTCGGTCGGGCGTAATTGTGTGCGAACGTGAAGAATTAATTTATTCCATTTGGCATTTCTCGTGTCATATCATATTATTATATTATACACGTAGAGTGAGTGTATTTACGACAAAAGTCGCAGCTTTAATAAATGCACACTGTGCATGATACTACAATATGTATTTAATACTATAATAATACTGCAGCAACGGAAGGGTAGCCATTGTTTTGAACGAATATTTCCGTATGCATATATATATTATATAGTGTTATAATAATGTTTATAATATTATTATCGCGTTGTATAATGTCGAAACTTTCGCGTAATCGTAATATATGTAATACAATATAAGGTAATATACTTCCATAAAATTTAAAATAACCTTCCTTTGGAAAATAAACACGTCAAGCGATGGACAACAATATAGTTACGCGAAGTAGTAAAATAAAAATAATAATAATAAACATAAAAATAGCCACTATATTATAGGACGGAGACAAACGTGTAAGATCTACAACTGTGTAATAATCATCCAATGATAGAGACTAGAGGTCACACATTGTTGTGAGCATACGATTATGATTTATAACGATTTGTGATTGAAATAATATATCTCACAATGTAAATTTGTATTTAAGATCAAAAAAATATTATCACAAGTATGTTGTCTGCCATGACTCGTAATTGCTCGTAAATTGCTAAGCGGTCTATTAAACAAGTAACGCGCTAACGCCTATGATAATAACAAAAATGAAAAAATACCATTATCTAAATGACAAGTCATAAGTATGATTGTTATAAACTTACACACATTTCGGTTGTTATCTTTCATTTGTAACAAGTTGCATCCCGTGAAGAGTTTTATTCCGAATTGTCCGGAATTCCGGATGATGTTTTCGGGGGTACGTAGGTACAAAGTTATTAAATCGCAACACAAGATTTATGATACGACACGTACTAACTGCAGCCCTAATAACATTTTCTTCTCCATTTTTACAATAACTTTGGACCGCCCATAACATAATGCTACAGTTAAGCCAAAAATTAGACTTTTATTAATAGTAAAACACAATAATAAAATAAAACAAACTATATTTAAACTCTATGTACTTTTATTTAAGTATAATGATTACAATATTGTTAATACATTTATGGTTTAATTAAAAATGATAAAATTGTAGGTATAAAAAATATGTAATAACGTTTTATTGTATAAATTCAAATTTATTTATTAGGCAAGACTTGTAATAGAACCGTTTTAATCTCCTTTTCAGTTGTTTAAAACAATTTTCGATGAAAATGCAATATTAAATTTGCTGCTTTTGAATTTTAAATGTTAAAATTACATTTCTTATAAATATTCTTATTTCTGTGATAGGAAGTAGAAATCCATTGTCATTATGTTATATTTGCGTGTTAGCTGCACAGTCTTATCACAGTTACTTATTATAGACTTTTAAAGATAATACGATATAGGTTATAGGTATACGTATGTCATTGGTTTTGAACACCGACACGCTACGATGCGTATATTAATGTTATATTACCATATTATTGCTGACGCGTAAAAATAGAATATCCCTGACAAACGCGTGTGGCCATACGCAATACCGCAAATCCCAACTAATAGTTTGAGCGCAGTGAAATTTTTCAATTTTACAAAAATCATAATTCACAGTACGCATAATACGTTATTGCACTCACGTCTCGCACATGACACATACAGCACAGTACCCGTTCGGCGCTTTCATGACTATAATATAAATATAATATGTATACATATCTATACGATCGGCCTTTAACAAAATATCTCGTTCCTTACGATTAGATTTTCAATACAGACCTACCCTTATAAATATATATTGTTATATGCGTACCTTATTGTAGAATAATGTAAACAACTGTTCATATTATAATATGTACACAGTGTTTGTATCCTCACTCCGAAAATTGTAGACGAAATTAACGATATTACGATATCCAATCTTATAGTCTTCAAAAATTCTACTGCTAATCTTTCAGAACATAAACATTTTTAAGGTACCGATAACTGAAGTTACGGTTTTAAAATTATGTGTTACAAATCATTCAAGCCCAACATTATTTTATTTTGTGTGCTTTTCGTCGAATCCTCTCCAAACCGTTATCGACTGTCAAAAAACACTATACATCAACAATACAATATTATTATTGCATTGGCACGTTTATTTATGTTAATAATTAAATAATTCTATCATACAATTTTTATAGTGTTTGTTATTGGAAAATCTCCACTGTAAATCTCAATAGTCAATCATATATAACTTTAGTATGATTACATAATATTGTAATAAATGTATTATATGATAAAAAAAAAAATTACGCTTATATTAAAAATGTTTTACTTATAATAATACCTATGCCACTAGCAACTGAAAACCCGAAATAAATTCACGCAAAGTATAGTTAATGATGCTAATAATAACGATAATGATAATTTTGTAGACCGCTGTAAAATTCGAATTTAAAGATTAGTTGTACTTACGACAATTTAGTATCTTTTTTTTCAATTTCAAAACTTAAAAAACGTCCATTAACTGGTAAGAATATAATTATATGCAATAATTTACTTGTTTAATGATCAAAACCATTTTAAAAAATTCTAAATGACCTGTAAATACATACAGGTATACCAGTATACATCATATAATTAAGGTTTTTTTTTCTATCTTTTTAGAATTCTAGACCGGTGTTAAACTATTTTACAATAATACGGAAATACAAAATTCAAAAGGTTTAAAAGTTTAAGCGAAAACGTATACAGACAACCACGATGGCTAAATAATAATTGAGATTTAAAAACGTTCAAGGATGTAATTAGGGTTTGGATTTTTTAGGTGCTAAATTTCCCCTGAAAACCGATTAGACCCTATTTTTTAGCCATAATGTATAGTATGACGACTGCAAACTGTTCAGACAATGGGAATTAAAAAAAAAAAAAAGTAAGTAAAATAAAATATACTGTATAATAGTATTATAATATACACGCGAATATACATCGTCGATGTGGTACAAGTATACACAAACATTATAAAGCGGTAGAACCGATTGATACGCAATATAATATGTATCAGGAATAAAATCTGTCAGCCTTACAATTATTAATGTTCTATAATATTTTAAATACACCAGATTTTCGAGCAGCGGGTTACATCACATATTTTGTTTTTATTGTTGTATTGATTTTTTTTTTTTTTTTCGGAAGTCTGTAATTACGACCGGGTAATTATGTCGATATTTTCGTATATTGTTACATTCAAACCGTATATAATATGTAATTAGTATAGTCATACCTTTCACATGTTTTATGCGTGATAATAATTGTAAACAATAAAGATATTTAAGCACCAACCGTGGGATTTACAAATTTTGACTATTGCATTTAATTCTTGATCTCGTGTTATAATTATTATAGCGGTATACAAAACCAAAAAGACTGGACTTTATTGGGAATCCGACGATAACGGTATAAGGATGCAACGTCGCCACACACAATAATATATTATTATTATATTACGGACGTGTCTGGCGCACATATTTATCGAGTGGAAAGTTCTCATCCGATGCGCCGTCCGCGCGGTTTTATTGTAATATATCGCTTTCGATAATTATACACGGCGTTTCGTCAAATATACTACAATATATTACATTTTATATTATATCGAAGGGAGGAGTGGTAACGCGTTAATAATGGTGCAAACGCGTTTCACAAAACAGGTAATCGTAAGTCAAATTATGCGCAGGTACATATTATAATAAATATATTTCCATCATAGTTCCACCCGACGATGGGAGTATATTCGTACCTGCCTATAAAATATTATAATATAATAACATGTGTGCTCCGTTTGGGCCACAATCGAGGAACGTATTTCAAATCGGTTAAACGATATAATAGGCGTGTGTTTATATTTGTGAACGCTTTAAAACTCTAGTATTATGATAAATATATAAATATAGGTATAGAGTATTATAAAATGTAGTCGAAAACATAACAACATAATATAGTATACTATTTCGAAATGCGAAAACGCCATCCCGTAGCGTGGTTCGTTCTTAACGGGTTCCAACTTTCAATACCAACTAGAAAGCATTCGACAGGACAAGCGATAGCCCGCTCGATCAGATGGGCGGTCAAGAAATAATTTTTCGCTCTCATCTTCACACCCATATCGTAACCTTAACTCCAACCGATCTATGATCGTTTTTGTTTTATAATTGTCTATCTAATAGACATAATATCGTCAATATCGTAACGAACTTGTCGAAAAACATTAGAATAGTGAACATTTTCACTGCAATTACAAGCGCATTTTTTGGCGATATATCACACACACACACACACATATATATATATAGTACAGCTACCAAAATCCTTTGCGGTATCCGGTCAAACTTTGACATAGTCAAATGAATATATACAGTGAATAGCAGTATAATATATACTAATATACAAAACAGTATATTATATTATATAGTTTTGTAACAATATAATAACATTGTACAGTTGCTGCTGTATATACTCAGTATTATATTATTATCATTATTATTATTATTATTATTGTTGTTGTCAACGTTATTATAACAATATTATAGTCTGCTGCAAGAGCTTTGTCGTGACGTTATTACCGGAGCCGGACCGGATGTCGTATATTTCCGCACCACCGCGCAAAACAATAAAACACTCGCGGAAATTGTTACACAGTACACACACCTAAAATTAATCACGGCGTGTGGCGTTTAACGACAATATTTTTGCTGTTTTATCTCAGTTAGGTACGTATTCTGAAATGATGTCGAGTTTTGCGTATTTATAGACACACGCATTCTTTAGGATTTGTTTTTTTAACACTTGAAAAACAAATTTTTTCAACACACTATTTTTTTGGTTTTAAACCGTGAACATTATTATAATATTAAAAGGACACTATACACATTAAGGGGTTCGGAGTAGACAATTTTAGTAAAAAAAAATATAAATGTTAAACACATTTTATTTCTAATAATTCAAAATCACTAATACGGGTAAGTTATTTAGTACCATGGGTAGTTGTTGTGTTTTCTAGAAAAACTACGATTTTATTACGTTTGATGTTAAAAAAATATTAATCGAAGAAATTCGACTCATTGTTTGCATTAAAAAAATTATAATTTTCTTTACATAATACAATTTTTTTAATATTTAGACAAATTATACCTATGCTATTTATACAATTTTTAAATCTAATCATATCGTTCTAATGACTGCAATATTGATTCATAAGTTATTAATTTATGATTTCATATTTTAATAGTTTATAATGTCAAAACACCGTATAAAAATAAATAAATCAGAAAAAATTCTTATAGGTAAAGGAGCTGTTGTAGGTTCAGAAACATTTTTCAATGCAATAATTTTTCATTGAATCAAAATTGAACACTGTTTTTATTATAGAAGTATTGACCTACTAAATTACGGGGACACTTGAAAATTACTGAATAGAGCAGAGTGACTTTTTAAAAATAAAATTAGAATTATATTAATAATTTTTATATTATATTATATCATATAAATTATTATTATATTTTATTAGGTAGTACTAGTATAGTGTTAAAATTGGCAGTTCGCTATTAAATTTGGTATGTGTGCGTTTCAAAAGTTGTTTAAACAATGTTAATTATTTAACCTCAACCAGTCGAGTTTCTACCATAATATTATATTTACGTATGTCGTATATTGTATAACTATATTTTAAATTATTCATTATCATTATTGTTATTATTATTATAGTTAAAGATAATAGTTAACCATAGATCGGTAATGACTTTAAAATTTCGCTAATACCTAACTATACATATATAATATATATATATACCTTTTTGTTATAACTAATACTACCAATCATCATCACCATAATTACATATTAAGTGCTTTGTTTAGTAATTTCCATACTCATGCTACTTCCATTTTTGTATTTTAAACACCACATGCATCTTAAATCTTAAACTATCTTAATCTGATCGAATAATCTATCGCACAATCAACACCATAAAATTTAAAATTGTTTTTTCATCGTACTTTTTGTATAAATTATTATTCTTCCACCACACGAACAAGTGTATTAAAAATATATCTTAACTTAAAATAAAGATCTATTTAATCCTTTTTTTTTTAGTAAAATATTATCATATCCACTTAATGTGCAGTGTGTAATGTCATTCTAATACTTCAACGCTCATCTATGCTATATATTATGTAAAATAATTATAATAGAACTATAACCTAAACGAAATCCTAAGGTATCCTAAGGTAACCAATTATGCACAATAGATTTTAATTTCAACCAATAATTGTGCTTAACAATTTTCAAAGTTGACTGGGAAATTTATAAGCGTAAATAACAGACGTTGGTCATTTAAATTTATAATATGTAACCCTATATTATGTATATTATATTTGATAAAACTTGGGTTAATTTACTTAATTAATAATTAAATACATTATATTTATAAATATATAGGTTCTTATATATTATACATATAGTTCTTTTATTTTATATTATTTAAAATAAGCTATATTTGTTCATTTTTTTTTTTTTTTTTTTTTTAATTCAAATAAATATTAAATAAATCTCCATTACATCTTGTAAAACGGCGGAAAAAGTATATATATTATAGTACTCGTAATCATATTATTATATGAATAAATAGTGTTTTATGCATATAATATATGAAATATGAATCATGAATCAAATAAATTATTTATGTTCATACATTTTTCAATTAATTTACAATTATAAACGTCATTAATAATACATACTTATGTCTTATATAATATGTATAATTAAATTCAAATGCAAGGAATCATTAAATTTACAATAATCTACTAAAAAATACGCTTTTAATTATGTTTTAAAATTTAAAAGATTAAAATTAATAACATACTGATTTAAAGAATTCTTTTACGAGTTATTTTTTTCAGATTAGTATAATACTTCTCATTAAAAAATTCTATAGTCAATTTTTTTTTTTTATAAGATATTCTCAAACAATATTAGTTATTAAACGGCATTGAAACACTTGAAATAGAAGAATATATTTTAATTTTTTTTTGAAAACAAAACAGTCATTCAGTTATCAATACTAATATAATATATAAATAGTTTTAAACTATTTTTATATAGATATTTCATTTATAAATTATTATTTCATGTCAATAAAATCAAATTGGATAAAAATATTTTCATATATAAAAGTAAAACTATAGTTCATTACTATACCAATTTATTTTGTGTCCATTTCTAGTTTTTAATAAAACGTTCATACTGCTCATATATAAAAATAGAAATTTTTTTACATCATCAGTATTTTCCTAACAATCCCAATTATTACTGTTCAAGATATTACACCATTGTATACCCAGTTTTTCTTTATTAATTTAATTTTTAGGTGTTAGTTCACCATACGGAGTAAATTGGTGTCAAAGAGAGCGTATTATCGCTGTACGGATCTGGACAGTACAAATATAATACACGTCATTCCCTCGAGCAAGCTTAGTCTTGAAACTCATATGACACCCATTTCACCTTTAAAATTAATTGAAAAATACACACAAAGAGATAGTAACAGGTCTTACCAGCCAACTGTGACAGTAAAAATTAACTTTTTAAAATTGCATTAAATAATAATAACATGGAGCTGATAAAATACGTATTTCTAGTAAAAATTTAGATTTTTAAAACGTTTTTTACGAATATAATGAACGTTATCTTAAAATCACAACAATATACTACAATTAGTCTAAACGGCATACGTTACTCTTTTTTTTTGCGTATACATTGTATTTATTTTGTTATTTTATGAATTTTGAAAGTTTTAGATAAATAAATAAATACATATGGAAAAACTACATAAAATAAATTAAAAACGATAAATTCAAAATTTCTTGTACACGAGAAATTTCGACATATACCTTTACCAAATACGTTAATTACTATTATCTATACTTACCTATATGGTTATACAATTTTTTTATTATTATTGTGATTTTGAGTGATTTGAAGACATATTATAATTTTGAGATTTAGATTTCAACTTGAATTTAATATGAGGTTAGAAGTACATTACTTTAACTTTATTCAAATAATCTTAAAAATATTTATTATTATAAGCTCAAAACGCATTGTATAAACATTTTGCATATTAATTTTAATCACTTATTTAATTATAATATTTAGCTACTTAAATGTAAAATTTAAAATGTTTTAACCATATTAGGTTCTGAACGAAGTGAAGAATGTATTGATTTTACAATGATGTGTGTTTTTTTTTTTTTT
>VUJU01001507.1:22021-55437 GCA_009835225.1 Aphis craccivora | reverse complement strand
AATTTATTAAAAATATTTAAAAAAGGAACTTATGTTTTCATATTTAAAGTTAAAATTTGAACTTAACTAAGTAATTGAATAACCAAGTACATTAAATCTATAAAATCATTAAAATATTGTTCATAAATACAATATTTTTCAAACATAAAAGTCTTAGGTATGGTAATGAACTATTAGCTCTGACATTGATTGGTAGTAAAATTACGATCATAACCATGGCTATAATATAGTAAGATGGACATTAGCTTATATATTGTATATTTTATAAATTCACATTATGTTTAGTTAAAATTAAGTCTTATTTTTTTAACCATGCACACATGACAAAAAAATTGACAAATGATTTTTAATTCCGTAAAAATATGCTTTGTGTACAATTTTGATGTAGTTAATATGTTCAATTAACTAGATAATATCGGGTAGTCTGAAAGATATTTCAAACTTCATAGGTAATGCATTATTATAGGTAATATAAGTACTACAATCGAACATACAAATAAATAATAGAAAAACTGTTTTTATTTATATGAAATAAAAAGTAATGGTAAACTATTCGCACCAAAGAACAATCGAAATCGAAACCTGGGAAACAGATCGCAAATTCGCAAACGATCGTGATTTTTGCTAGAAGTTTTCCTATTTACTCACACACGAAGTACGTACAATATTATAATAATATAATTTTATACTTATAGGTATATGTGTGTGAATGACCTGCTTATAAACTATATTAAACTACATTGATATACAATACATAACATAATAGATACAGGTAATTGACGCATTTTAATGTAATACTTAGAATACCTACTTACAACGTGTATCGTATACGTATATATTTGTAGTAGGTAATTGCTTATAGATATATAATAACTATGGACACTATAATTGGTACATAAATGCTTATACATAATACTAAAATTGCCATAATATGGCATATTATGTTATCAATACTCATCATCATAGAATATCATCACACTTATATTTGCATATATTAATTTGTTAAATATAAGTTATGAGTTATTTCTATGGTTGATTAAATCTATTTTCATAAGAATTAATCGTAAACATTTAAAAAATGAAAACTTCTTTCAGTAAAAAATTATAATATAATTTGAGTAAAATGTAACGCGTCCAACGCCAATATGGATTCACGTAAAACGCTTATATTAGTTTGGGAAACTTGAAAATCTATTTGATTTGAACTATAGTAAAAAAAAAAAAAACTTAAATCGTTTAAAACTATATGACATCATAATATATCATAATTCTAAAATAAATATAATCAAATTAGACCATTATTAATTGCTTTTTGTGATTTTTGTTTATTTCAATATAATAAAATTGACTTTATCATTAATTTGTACTAAACCTGTTCATATAGTGTGCTGATGTTAAAACTGATTATTCGTAAAAATATCATTAACTGCATAATATGCATTGATGTATTCGTAGCTGAATCACAAATCGTGAATAAATAACATATTAATATGCCGAAATAATAATAATATTATTATTTTTTTGTTTGTTTAATAGAATACATAAATACGGGCGAATTAATCAATCGTGATCTTCAATTGTTTAATATCGCTAATTTTTATAATTAATTTCCCGGAATAATAGTAACAGTCCTGAATAATTGTAGATCGATATTTTTTAAGCATACTAATCTAGTATCTATACAGAAAACGTCTACGTATATTATATTTTATGCTATCTATGACCTACCGTGTGTCTAATTGATTAATCTAAATTCGATTTCCTTACCGATATAGATGTTGATTATTATTCATTTTTTTTCTAGTTATTTACCAAAAAAACAGTGTACTGAGATGGCCAACATTTTTTTATCTTCTAATTTTAATTTTGTACGGATTATTCCAATACCTACGTGACTATATAGGTACATCATTTTTGTCCATAGACTATTCAAGTGGTAGTGTATTTCTTTTTGTATTTTTTTTCTTTATAAATTTCATCTTCTTGAGATGTTATTTTTAATGAGGACAATGTAAAGTAAATAATAGCAAACATAATGTTACTTAAACGAGGCGGTCTGATAGGCAATCATCATTGCTTTAGCGTAAACGATCGCTTTTCGATACTTACGCCTTCAATCGGTTTCAGCAGAACGAAAGTGCATCCGTATTATAAATAATTATATTTTATTACTTACAAATAATTTATAATATATAACAAATGTGTTAAATTAAATATTATATAAAAACACAGGTTTATGTATACATACGAAAGAACGGACAATAATACGTGTTAATAAAAACCGTATAAAATACATACATACAATATACAATTATTATGATATTATTATTTATTAAAACGGTGTATATAAAAATAAACAAAAAAATAAAAATTACAGTTGTGAATATTATAAAAAATAAATGAAGGTTAAAGGATAAAAAAAATTTATATATAAATTCTCATAATGTTAGTAGAATTGTGTTATGTAACGACCGAGTCTGGTTATGGTAATTATTAAAATTGATTTAATTTTTATCAAGTGGTTGCCTAAAAATTATGTTTAATATAATAAACGATGGTCAGTTTTATCTTATCGACAATAATATTCTTTAAAAAATGTACACAAAATTAGTTGTCAATCGAATTGGATTTTCGCCAAGGGATGGGTAGGAGGAGTATTGGGAGCTTAGAGTGTTGTGACACGACATGTCCGCCATATATATTTAATTATTATGTATATTACGCATATTACACCATTAAGACTTTCATAATTTTAATTTTAAAATAAAGAAATAGAATACGTCAAAAGCACACAGAATTATAGCTTAAAAAAAGTAAAAACACAAACTATACAATTTTCCGATTAACTGGATCGTTTTGAATCATTTTTCAACTCTTGTTGTATAAAAGATTTTAGGTGTTGCCACGCGATAATATTTTTTAAATTATGTTTTGTTGTCTGTAACAAATACTGTAAAAGCGTAGTATAATATTTTCAAGATTTCAGAATTATTGATAAAACTCAAAATCATTCATATAATTACGATATTTTAAGAGGTGAATATTTGTGTTTTCACAAAGCATTTGCATTTTTGCAATAAAAATATTATTTTTTCCATAACGTGTTTTTAGGTTAATTTTTTTTTAATGGCAATTCATATTTTTAATTGTATATTATACAGTATTATTTTTTGATAGTGATTGATTAAGTAAAATATATAGAATATTGAACCAATAGTTTATTATTTATAAATATTTCAAATATTATTGATGATTTGAGTAGTTATAACCGACAATTTGTAGAGTATCCATTAACTTAACATTCACCTAAACCGTACTTTTAATAATTATAAATAGAATATATTTTTTTCATAAAAACAGTATTCTAGTTAAAAATCGTTAGGACTATATGAACTAAAAATAAGGGTTGCCATTAGAAAACATTTTTTAAAAAAACCTAAAAAGGACATTTATGAAAATTACTGAAGCTTTGTTTTTTTTTTGTCTTTAAAAGAAGTGTATAAATATATAATGTATCACAACTTATAAGTACCTAGGTATACTATTCAACGATCTAAAAAATAATGCACGTAACACTGAAATTGACTGAGAAAATTAGAAGATATATTATGTAAAAAAAAAAAATCATCTGTTGGTGTGGTAAGGACAATAATATTATTATAATATATTCATTTATAAAATATAACATTAAAAATAATAATAATAAATAATATAGACTGAGGGGGGGAATACTATGATTACCAGATACGTTCCACGACATTATAATAATTTGATGGGTGAAAGGTGCACTTTTGGCGACTTACAGTTCTCGAGGATGGCAAACGATATACCTGCAGCTACAACTAACTAAACGATGACGGGTCGGAGGAGACATATGTCATCGATAATGGTGATGGTGGTTGGTTTGTGAATTTCTAAGGGGTAAAGCGGTGACTAGTTTAACGGACACGCGCGTTTGAATGACGTCCGTCCGTTCACTTCCGAAAGGATATACACGGAAGTATATATTTATTATATATATTTCATTTCCGATGACAGGAAGTCTTGACGGAGGTGTCAGTGATGTGTGGATAGTGCTGGTTGTGGTGGTGATGGTGGTGGAGTCGGTGTCGACGAGACGGCCTTTAGGCTGCCCCGTGATAGCCATAAGGCTCGTACGAAGGATACATCTGTTGAAGAGGCTGTTGCGAAGACGGTGACATGACGGCTGTCCCCGAAGTGGCGGCCGATTGTCCGGCGTAGGCCAGCAGGTGCGCGTTCCGATCATCTTTGTCCGACGACCAGTCGGCCTGGACCACGGAACCACTTCCGCCGCCACCGCCGCCGCCGCCTTTAAACTTCTTGAGCAACATGATTTTGGATATGGTCAGCGAGATGACGGCCAGCAGCAGGGCCTTTAGCGCCTTGACACCAATCATGACCATGGCCAACGGTCCCATCAGCGACAGTTTGGCGCACATGATTACGCCCAACATCGACATCATTTTCTTGAGGTGTTTCAATTTGGTCTTCTTGCCACGGCCTAGATTATGACGGAACAAAAAAAAAAAAAAACAAAACAAAACAAATAGATAGATAGATAGATAAATAAGATAAATATACCATGATACGGAGAACGTAAGCGCGGTGAGAGAATAATAATAATAATAATAATAAAAAATACCTAAAAATAAATAACGTAAACAAACGGACATGGAAAAGCGGAAGGGAAAAAAATCGCTGGCAAATGCATAAATACATGGACTACGGTATTATAATGATACGACAACGGGCGCATTCCCGCATTGTTGTCGTGGTGGTCGTCGTAAAATAATATTATTTTACTATTATAATAATAATACGCGTTGTATACATTATATTATTATTATGTTTCAGCAGCAGTAATTGCGCGTGCAATTGGACTGGGAGAGAATAATTACGCGCGCACATAATGTACCTATATAATATAATATATATATATATATACATATATATTGAGTATGCGCCACCGTTTCGAGAAGTCGGAAGTCATAGTATGGTAAGTATAACGCTGCTGCGTAGTGTGATAGCTATGGTGTGTATATACGAAGACGTTATTATAATGACGCCCAATGATTCGTGACGACCGCCGTCGTTTGATTAACCCGTTGACCTCAAAGATTTTTCCAATATTCCAGGACGGTGAGAGAGAGAGGAAATAATCTTCCTCTCGCGGAGCCATATTCTCGCCTGCGTGCACTATTACAATATGACATTATTATATAAATGCGACTTCAGCCCTATTGTGTGACAACTGTGTATTCAGGATAGTATTGAAGGTCGACTTCCGCTCGGTTTGCTTTTGGAAAAATCGAACCGCGGCGCTTTCGCGTCAATGCGCGAAAAACAAAAACGACAACAAAGTCGTACGTTCGCAATACAGCCTATATCTATCGTCTATCACACGACATAATGTGGGTCTTATAGTACGCGAAAACACACACACACACACACCGGCGCGTTATAGAAGGTCGGTTTTCCGCGGACATAGTGAAATTGCGCTGCAAATCGGCACAGCTGACGTGAAACGAAAACGACAACGACAATACAATAATAATTATTAGAAATGATCAACGCCGCTCGGATTTGAGTGTTATTGTGTTGGTCGGGACGAAATTCTAACAGATCGGCTTCATCCGCCCCCCCAACGAATTATGCACGGTTCCTATCGTACACTGCGCGTTATATTATAATTATTATTGTTATATTGTTATCGAAGTGTTTACTCGATTCGCAGATACAGGCGCGTGTTGACGACGTCGGCGGATACGAATCGAAAATTGTATTGTCTTCGTGTTCTTTTCAGCTGCAATCTCGCTAGGTACTACCTACGCGCTATATCATTATCTATACAAGACTTTGGGTACGATTATAGTAGTATAAATATTTTTGTTTTCTAGAAGAAAAAATAGAAACCGTTTTCGATCGAGCGTTGTACAAATAAATCTAAATGTACAATATTAGATCAAATAAAACATTCGAAACCGAAATCGAGACGAAAAAATACCAGACGAAAAATCGAATCCGCGAATATGGTCCATAGTAATAACATGAGCGTGAGATAAACGATTTTATTATATTCACTAGAATACATAAATAGCACTGTCTAAAAAACAAACGATTATAATATTTTCTTAATAATAATGAAATGTGTCATTCAATAAAATAGTTGGATTTGACAAATTACCAATTTATATGATTAATACCCCAACGCTTGAAAACTATATTTTTAATTATTCTCCTTTTTTCAACAACTTATTGGAAAATCGTTTTTTGTATATTTATTTTAGGTATGTATTAAATGAAAGTCGTATCCACATTTGTTGTCTCTACATTACTACATCACTACATATTAACTTTCAAGTCAACAAAATCTATTTTGTGCTGTTAATTTTTACATTAAAGTCAATGCATTTATTATTAAACTTAAAGGTAAGAATATTATTTAAGCATCACCAATTTTTATTAATATTTTCATTTTAAACTTCTAATATAATTCATACCTAACTAAAAATCACTTAAATATAAACATTATGTCAAAAAAATCATACTTGATCTCTAATATTGAAGTTAACAGCATAACTTAGATTCTGCTGAACACAGGTTTGCTATGATGTACGTTACTAAACCGAAAATAACACATTGAATCTAAGTAGAACTCGCTCAATTATTTGGGTCCTATAGAAAATATATCTATTATAAAATGGAATTGTGAAAATATTTCTGAGGGCAAGACGTTGTGTTTTTTTTTTTTAATGTTAAAGGTCATTTAAAAATATTGATATTTTCGATATTTTTTAACGATATAATTAACGTTATACTGGGAATAATAAAAAACAACTTAGCCGTAAAGAAATATTGCCCTCAGAAATATTGTCACAATTCAATTTTTAAATAGAAATATTTACTCTAAAACCAAAATTGAGTGAGTTCTACTAAAATTGTGTAAACGCGTTTTGTCTATGTCGTACGTGTGTAAGACGGAGACAACACATGCGGGTATGACGTCCTCTTAATCAAAGTAAATATTACATTACAAAGAAATCTATTTGAAATATTATTATACAATAAAAAAAGTCAATTCGCAATTGCATCTTTAACGCTGACAAAGTGACAGTATATTATTGCCCTAATGTTTTTAAAAAGTAGTTAATTGAATTATAACAGTTATAACTGAATATCTTATATTATATCATCAGTTAATTATTTTTGGATTGGAATGAATAAATTTGAATATTATTAAACCAATCGTTAAAAGAATATAACATAACGATAAAAGTGTTTTATTTTTAAATCCGTTCTATAATACCTAGCATGAATAAATATTATTCAATATTTTTCAAAACTTGTTAATCATTACTCATTAAATAATTGATTCGCTACCTATCTATTAATAGCAATTAAATGCATTATTAAAAAAGTCTATACCTACATATAATATTGAATATTATGTTATTAATTTTTTAATTTACAATATGCACTTTTGTTTAAATAATTTGTACTGTAAAATATTTTGTATATAAGGAATATATTTGGGGAAATAATAGTTTTTACTTTACAAATCTAAATATTTTTTTTAGTGTTTTATGATAACTTCGGAGTAGTTATAGCCTATAGGTGATCGATGTTTCTGTAAAACCAAAAGTGTTGACGGGAGTGAAATTAGTTTTGACTGTTTAGGCAACTATGCAACCACTTACGGACTACTGCATAGTAAACTACCCACGCAAAACACGCAAATTGATTCATAAGTTGTTTGCCAAGGTTTGACTTTCAAACTTGACGTGCATTTCCAAGCAAATTCCAAAGCTAACCCTCTATTTCTTTCCAGAAACCTAAAAGCTATTCTTGGAGCATAATATTTAAAACAATTTTCATTATGTCGATGTTGAAAGTAATAATTGTTGTTGAGCTTATAGTTTTGGACGCCGAATTCTGAATGGTTAGAAACAATTATTAATGGTTATTTCGAAGGGTACTGAAGTCAGAAATAATAACCACTACTTGAGTAACCATATTATTATCATTGAACAGAAATTATGCCTATACAAGTGTTATACCTGCAGAAGTCTATAGACGCGTAAGAGCAAATATGTATAAATATTTACACGGTGTATAATATAACTATAATACCTATGTCTATAATAAAAATAGCAATTGTTATATAATAAGTGTTATTATATTCATTGTTTGCAGTTAAAAATTGATGAGATCCACTTCATAAGAAATATTACATACATAATATTATACATTATATGTACATATATTATACATTGTGAATATACCTATATACCCACGCAAAATATTGACACATTCAGTCACTATACTATTCTAAAATATTAATCGTATGAAATTAAGATTAAATGCAGTTAGAACGTCCACAACGAGTCACAAGAGTTCAGGTTTGAGATTCATGATATTACATAAGCCGCGACATTTTGCAATCATTTACAGAGCCATAAAGACATCTTACGTTTCATAATAATCATATAATGTACTCAAGTTGAATATTTTCCGTGTCTATAAAGACCGTTCTTATTAAAATTACCTATACATTATTCATACTTAGTATTTCCATTAATTTCTATCCAATAAACGCCTAATCATCTGTCACACAATAAGATTAACATTTACTGTAAAAATAACGGATCGTACCTATGAAAAAGTCCACACGTAGTTGAAAAAAATATTTTAATTAATACAACCACATCTGGCAATATTGGATAAATAAAATCAAGAACACTCGTGTGTTTAATTTATTATTCAATAACCTTTATTAACCCCTTTGTTCCGGTGAATTTACAATATTTTGTTTTTATTTTTGTTCAGTGACCCATCATATTGAAATTAAGATGAAAAATTATCTACGCAAGGTAGGTGGTAGAATATATTTTATAATATAATACGCCATAATACTATTTATTGACGACTAGCGCACATTATTATTCATTCTGTAATAATACGAATTTTAATAGTATTTAGTAATGTGAATTTTCATTGTTTTCAAACATATTATTACTGTTATTGCCTATATTTATTTTAAAAATAATATTAACCGTATGAAATACAATATTTCAGAGAAATAAGTTATTATTAAAACCTAAAAATTAATTTTTTTAGCACTTAACTTAGCTAATGTAACAAACATTGCAACATGAACATTTATTTAGTTTATTTAAACTTCATATGGAATTTAATGTTAGTTATGACGAACCAAAAATAGTTAAACTAATTTTATGATGTATTATTCTCGAAATTAATAAAAATTTAAAAAAGTATACTTTCCATAAAGTATAATTCTTTTTAAATTTCTAGTGTATACAGATTAAAAAGCGTATAGAGGTACCTACCAATGAAAGGTTCTCAAACTGTGGTTAGATTTTGAAATTTTAAATACTTATATACCTATCCTTTTTATAATATAAAATATTTAATATTAGATTATAAAATATATATACATATAAATTTATATTTTATGTGTATAAAAGAAAACATAAATCACATACATAAATATGATTTTATGAAACATTATCTCCATTACTTCATTATATGATTATGTTCGAATTTAATTTTATTATTGATTATTATCCATGACAATAATTATAGTTGTAGGTACCAGTGACGTATCACCATAACGTTGCAAAACTAAAAGTTATCGCAAAGATAGGAATCCAAAAAAATACATTATTATTTGGTTTATTGTGGGGCTCTAAAATCTAAACATTTTCCAAAATGAATCATATTACGAAAAGCTCAGCAATTTTTGCTTTAAGAGGTAAGTATTGTATAATTTAATAATATTATAATTTTATAATAATAATTTATAATAATTTAATAATATTTATAATAATATTAAAACAATTTTAGATTCTAAGCGGGGCGATGAATGTTTTGATTTTACGATGATTTGTATTTTTTCATGTTTGACATCATCTTTTAGTTCAATAAAAATACTTTGATTTTCAATTTAAGGTGTCAAAATTAAAAAAAAATTCCCAATATTTTTCTTAATAATTGAAAAAAAAATAATGAAGAAAAAACAGGATTTTTTTTGTCAAACATGTTTATGACAAAACTAATTAATTTATTTTATTATAATTCAAAACTAATAGCTATAGAAACTTGAAATTTCGCCAAATAATTATAATATTATTTTATATAAATAATAATAATTAAAATATTTTAACTTTTATTTAGCTATCATTAGTAGACTATTAAAATAGCATATATTTTTTCTTTTTTTCTTTAAATTTCAATAAAAATATGTCACTTGATTAAATTTAGAAGATTTAATAAAAATTTCCTAATATGTTTTTATTATTAAAATTTTATAAAATAAGTTTAGCTTAAATCTACAAAAAAAACTATCACAAGATCTTGTAGTTAGAATTTCAATAAATTATATCAAAATTGCAAACATTTTCTAATTATTTTTTAAATTAAAAATTCATACTAAATAATTTTAAAATTAATACAAAGTTCTTTACTTCGTGAAACCTTTATATATATAGAAAAATTGTATCGAAAAATCAAATTAGTCTCTTATATACGTCTGAAGTTCAATTTTTTATGGCATTGTATATTTATTATTAATTTGTGAATCTACTCGAATTATTTTAGTTATTTTATTGCAATTCAAAAACAAATAACAATAAGTACCTACTTAAAATTTTTACCAAATGTTAATATTAAAATTTTGTTTACATGCGGTATAATTTTAAAAACATTTTGACTCTATTTAAATTATTAATAGATATGATAAATTGTTGATTTTTTTTTTCTACAGAAGTTTATTTGTAAAAGTATTCACTGTCAATTTTTTTTTTTTAATTTTAATACAAAAGCTCACATAAGTGGTTCTTGTCTCTGTAAAAAAATTGAAAAAATATATATGCACAGTTTTTATATTCGTTTGAACTTCAAATTTTTACAAAATTCGAACACTGCATTATGCAAAGTCATTTTCTTTGCTTTTTATCCAATTAAAAACTAATTCTCCAAAAATTGTCACTTCTAGATTATTATTATTATTTATGACTTAATTAATATTATGAATATGGATTGCTGAAACTTTTTGTATAGAATAACAATTTAACCTAACCAATTAAAAGTTAAAACGTGTGTATTTTTAAATAGGATAATTGTATGATAAAGTTTGTATCATACCTATATTAATGGTATTTATTTCTTCATTCTTATGTGTTAAATATTTTTCCATCACTTATATCTTGTACTTTATAGCTTATCTCAACTTAACTGGTTTATAATTTTCATTGTTCAAGCCATTAACTTAATTACTAACATTTATTTAAGTGATATGTAACTATTTAGTATTAATAACGTCATTGGTATGTATTAATATATTATGCAGTATTATAAGGTTTAAATGAAATTATTTTAATGTCCAATTAATTATATGCAAATTCCATCCAGGTCAAAAAACTTATAGTTTTTGTTTAAAATGATTGAATACATTTTCAACGAAAACAAAATAAAAATAAACAGAGGAACATTAAAATAGTTACAATGGTAAAGTGATTTAAGCAATAACGATAAATTTTACCGGGCATTAAATGATGGTAACATCGGTATTATTTATGTCGCCATTTATACATTTTACACAAAATAAGACAATAATATTATTACCTTGATTACTAAATAATATATTATATTCTGATAAAACTATTTCGTTTGCACTTTTCCTTATGAGTTGTGACTGTATAATATAAACTTATAGGTACTTTACAGGTCTATGCATATAGGTTCCATAAGTTCTTAAGTCTATGTATAATATAATATGTAATATATTATGTATTCAGGAAAATGTAATAATAAACGCATAATATCTCGTAATCAGTATACAATCGTAATCAATACTATTCAAACATCGAGTAAAACTTTAAATTAAGCCGCGTTATATTGCAATAGTATGTGAATTAGAATTTTGTCGTCCTTTCTCATATTTCGATATAAGCCTTTACAGTATTTTCGTTGTTTTGTACTCGGACATATATTTTTTTTCCTTATCGTGACCGGTCGAGTCCTATAATGCTACATCAATATTTTCATATTATATATTATGGCGAACGATACTGCAGTATATTATTTTGTGACAACGGGGAACCTATTTTTTTTTACGCTTTCTCATAATTTTAACGAAGCGGAGTTTAATATAGAGAGGCGCAATAGATGATAAAATATAAAGATCGTTGACCGAATAAAACTCGACCACGATAAACGTTTAATTCGTGGATTATCAGCGAGCGCGTTGATTACGCACGGTGACAACGAAGACGACGACGACGCGACGACCTCGACAATGACAATAGAACTGTGTATCATATGCGATATTGTAATTATTATTCATATTAAGATGTGAGAATTTCGTGATATGTTAACCTATATACATAAGTACGCTCCGTCGTTATACTGTCACGCGTCCGACGTAATCCCTAAAAGTCTAGAACGTATCTACGTATCTTACTTATAAGTATATAGTCTACAGTGCAGAGGTCGGCAAACCGTGGCCAGCAATTACAATTTATAATTAGTATACAAATACATAGAATACTACATAATGTTAGTCGATAAAAATATTTAAGCTATAAATGGAATTAGCGGTATATGGCCTGTGAAATTTTTTTTGTATTTTTTGGACATTGACACCAAAAAGTTCGCCGACTCCCGAATAACCAAATACAACGAATGAATATGCATTTGCTGTACCTACTTCAAATACGTTTAGTCGTATTATAAAAAAAAAATGTGTTTAATACGCTGCAATATCAAAAGCTAACCTTCAATTCGTTTGGCATCGCACTGCGCAACGTGTTGGTCGATACGATTTTTCCCAGACCCCTCAAAGATCGCGCGTATGTACTTCTGTTATAAATCGATATCGAAAAATCATGTAGGTTATACCTACTAAAAGAATTTTACGGGGTCGCGCGGAGTCGTGAAAATTGGATATCGGGTAGATGGTGTGGTCGCAATATTATGCGTATTTATATAATTATTATATACCTAATATACCTTGCTGGTCGAGTTCCAAATCGATGTCGTCGTCGAGTATCCATGGCAGCGATATCCGAATGGTGTGCGTGTCGAAGTACTCGTCGATGGCCGGTCCCAGGGACGTGCTGACTCGGTGCGGCTTGTTGTTGTGCGGCTGCAGCTTGGATCGGTCCTCGGCCAGGCCCGCCTCCTTCTTCTTGACGATCGTCACGATGTCTCCGACCACGTTCAGCTTGTCTCGCTTTTCCAGCCAGTTGACGTACACCAGCAGCTTGTCGTCCAGGCAGACGATGGCCAGGTCCAGCACGCAATCGTCGGTCGACGTGGCGGCGACGGACGCTCCGCGGAGCGCCAACAGCGACGTGGACGACAGCAGCAGCAGCGGCAACGCCATGGTGGGCGACATGTGTGGCGGCGGCGGCGGCTGCGTGACCGCGACGCGGGTATCGGTACGAGAACCTGGTAAGCTTTAGCCGGATCGAGCTATACTTCAGCTCCGGGTATATGCGACGTAACCACGGTATGCAAAGTGTGTGTGGCCTGAAACAGGTGTTGGACGCGCGGATGGCGGCCGATGGTCAACGGAACGAGACTATACGCGGCGACGGCTACGGTGGCGGCGACGACAGTGACGTGAAAATCAATCTCGGCTCTTGCACCAGTACGGACGCTGCCCCTCGTCATCCCCCGCTCAACACCGTCATCGTCGTGATTATTATATTGTTATTATTATCATCGTTATACTTTTATAGTTGTAGTGGGTACACGCGGTGGAAACGTCGTCGGAAAATTCGCCGTTTCACGCGCCGGTCATTTTCCACTCCGCGGAAGGGAGGAGTCGGTGTGGGTAGTAGCTGTTGAAGTATGATGGTGAGACGAGGAGGGGAGGTACAGAGCGGACTCGACCCAGAGACACGGAGAGGAGGAAAAAAAACTGGATAGAAGAAAAAATAAACACGGTGACTATAACGAATTCGACAATGAACTATATGGGACTATAGAATATCGCGCGCGAGCGGATGTGGTCCGCGGTGGGAGGAAGAAGCCGTGGTGTATATAGGCGAGGTAGCCGGTACAGCCCGCGGGCGACCAGAGTGGAAAACGAAAGAAATATATAGGAGAATGAAAAACAATGTAAGAGTAGTATAATAATATAAGTTAAATGGTCATTTGCTTAACTAGTTCACACCGCAGCGGTTTTTCTACACACGATTTCCGCGATAATTACAAGTCAAAATATAGCGACCCACTGGACCTATAGGTATATATATATATATTATGATAATATGGACAAACGTGCCCAGTCAGTCCGCGGCACATCGTCTCGTTTGTGTGCGCGCATTTTTTTCCCGACATTTTTTTTTCTTCTGACGTTCGAGTTTTTTTTTTTCGTCCCCGTCATCATATAATATCATAATGTTTACCGTCTATTGTTGCTATTTCGCTATTATTTTTATTCAGTACGGCCGACAGCAAGAAGCCATCATGTAGGAAAGTCGAAAGTGACTGTATACCTATATACACACATAAATATAATATATACGTTTTACATTATATTCTAATAATATTTATCATGATACCGAAGCCGTGTGCTTCTTTGCGTTGTAATTATTATATCGCGATATTATTGTTACACATTTATGATGATGATGATGCGCGATACACGGACGTTTGGCATGATATTGCGTGACAACCGTTTCGAACCGTTCATCTCGGCGAGTAGGATGTACCTATACTACCTATATATGAAATGCGATACAGTTGTTTGTTCGTATACTTTATCACACGCGTTTTTTTTTGTGCAAAAATTCCAAACGAGAAAAGAACGTTTTTAAAATTTAAACCGAGTCTCATTTCTAATAATATAATACCACGTTTTTAGGTACTTAGAGATTTATGTATATGATATATATATATACATTAGAACTACGCTTTTTTTTTGCTATGAATTATAAAATACCAAAATACCGAATTTCACTGCAAATATATTTCTAACCATCTTAGCGAAAATCCGTTTTCTGAATACAGAACTCTGCGAACGACATCTATACTTCTTTTAACAAACAATAACATCTAATCATACAGGTAGCTGCGAACCAATGTCATGCATAATATATTAAAACATTATATTATGCATATTTTAAATGGGTTATATTAGGTTAGGTTAGGCTAGGTTATTTTACCGTAAAGCCCCCCGAATATCTGGAAGAAGAAAATAACTTAATTTGAATATATTTTGTATCTGATAAGTCTCGAGCATTTATAAGTGTAGGCACAGGTATATAAAACAACTAGATAGCCGATTCGATATTAACATTGAATCACGGCCGTTATTTACAAAGCTGGCAATGTTTACATTATACACCTTTTCACAGAAAATATTCATAATAACCATAAACATTTTACATTCATTTTGAGTATTCACCTAAAGGTATATTATTCTGACCTAATCAGCTATCTGGTTGTTTTGTATATCTGCGAGTGTAGATAATCAAACGCATCGTAGATCCGTGTGAATAAAAATGTTTTAACATCAAAAGTCAGCATGTCATGAAATTAATTAAGATATCGCTATATCGGTGTAAAACCATATTGAAACTATTATATCTGCAAAGCCATATCTAATCATTATTGTGTACTGATTGATTTCCTATATTTACATGAATTCGTTCTGTGAATATCGTGTTTTGTGACTTACTTTAGTGATCACTGATTAGTTTTCTAAGTAGCTTAGAGAAGTAAACTTCTCTATTAGTTGCTTAAAATATTATTATTTAAAATTATTAAGTTATTATACATGATACATCAATTTGATTAAGTTTTATTTAAACATGCCAAGTGAGATAAGTGATGTATACAGTCAACGAAAAAATGTGCTTTTAGTAAAAAATAATTATAAATACTCCAAGTAAACAGAATTAAAATTAAAGGAAATTGGATGGAAGGTTAGGTTAAGTTTAGGTTTGGATGGAAATGCATACAAAAAACATATAAAGCAAAATCATATACACAATTGGCGTTAATAATTATTTTTCGGGAAAATCAGGTATACATGAATATGAAAATGAATCCTCCTAATAATAATATAAATAGGAAATTTATAAAAAAAAAAAAATAGAATTATGTAACGACAACCAAATTGATAGACATAATTTTGTAAAAAATTTAGCTTCGTTAAATAATATTTAATTTTAATTTATATTATAATTTAATAGAATTCAATTTTATACCGAAAACGACTATATTTGCTGTATGTATATAAATGTTGGTGATATATCGTTTAGATTAAGTTGTTCACGGTATTATCTATCTGATATTACTTCTATTCAACTTTAATAACATAATATATTGTAATTAAACAATGAAAAAAAATATGTGCGGAGTTACAGTGTTAAAGAAAATTGTATGCGAAGTTAAGGTGTTATAAAATGGCCACGACGCATGCACAGTTACGGTGCACCGAGGTAGTCATCTAAATATTGACATTTCATAACCTTGATTTTCTTATTTTTACGTTATTTACAGCATATAAATACAACACATTATAGGTATATAATATGTATAAATAATTTATTATTATCTTTATTGTCAACCCGTCGTTGTTCAAATTTTTTGGATCCATTTGCTACAGGAAACAATATAAATTATGTATACAGATATGTACAATGCGATGTCGTATTTAAATCAATTTTTGGAATACGATTTAGGTACACTTATTCTGGTGGTCGATTAGAGATCGAAGGTTTTTTTCAGATAATTATAATTTGTGTTTGCCAATATGATATCATACTATGACAGTAATACACTTATAGAAGAATATACTTACTATATTTTACAGCGACGTGTGTTAAATATTATAATAAATTAATTAATAAACTATTCAGTATTTGTTCAACGTTTCAATAGTAATTCGTACGACCTCGCGCGATTGTTGGCCGTTTCAATTTATATAGGTGATGCGTAGGTAAAACAATAGTTAGTAAATATGTATATATAATATTATAGTTTTATCAGTATAATATTTTAATTTATTAAAATCCTTTAACATAGGTTTTAAACAGTGACCTACTCTATGGTACTTTTACATCTCTATCCATTTATTGAATATATACCTTCATATAAAAAAAAAATTAAATAAAAACTAGCTTAATTGTTCTGCGAAATATGACTTTAAATTGATTTGTTCGCTAAAAGTATGTGCAGATTTCTTAAAAAATGTAAATTTTTATTTTTATTTGCAACTAATCAGAATATTTATGCCATTGCGGTTGTTCATAATAAAAATAAAATCTTTTTAACTAACTAAATAATATAGATCTTGAAAAGGTGAACTATTCCAACAAAACAAAAAATAAATATTTTAATCTAAGTATTAACTATCCTAGTATTGAATCCTATCCAGCTGTTTACTAAAAAGAGAAATTTAGTAAAAAAAAAAAAAAAAAGTATATATTTTAAATGAAAAAAAATTCATCTTATTTATATAGTAATAATTGGTACAGTTACACCACCTCTACATAAATATGCAAACATATAGTTATTCTAAGTACATATAATATAATATATTCGTGACTATGGATTTTATTGTTAATTCGAGGCACGTCAACAAAAACTGACCATGACATTAAAAACAAATAAATATTTTTATAAGGTTTAAAAAAAATCATATAATATTTAAAAATATTTTTTTTCAAATGCGTTATGCCCCATTTTCAAAAGCTTGAAGTAATAATACTATCCAGATAAAATATTCATATCTGTCACTGCAATAATTTCTTATGGTACCTACACCGTATTTACAATTTATATGATATTATGGTAATTCAAGTTAATAGCACTGGTTTTAAAAGACAAGCTAAGTTTTGTTATATTTATAAACATTGAAATATAATCGTAAATAACATATAAACAACTTTACAGTTATACAATTTTAAATCTTAACGATTCTTCAAAATAACATATCTATACATTCGAAAAATATATTAATAACATAATATGACGTGTAAGTGTCAGTTTAACTATAACATAATTCATTACATTTGATATATTTTCCACGGGAACTTTGTCCTCATATGAATATAAACTCGTATGCCGTTTCTTTTTATGAACAGTTAAACGTATAATTGAAACAGCTAAAATCTGCTATAATCCAATCGATACAATAATAATTATAAATTATGATAAAATCTATATAGTTCTATTTATGTGTTCCTAAAATCAAGATCAAGTTTATCATAACCATAAGAATAATTAATGTAAAATATCTTTAGTACTAATATATGGTTAAAAAAAAAAAAAGTCTATATAATAATTATTACAATCAAATTTCAATAAGATGTACCTATTTTATTTTTAGTGCCGAATTCGCATCCGCCGGTCATAGAATAAATAATGTTTGACATTTTTTTAGCAGATAACAAGTTTTAAACATTTAAACTATTAGTATATAAACAAATCATTTATCTGAATAGAAAAGTGTGGTGTATATTATGTTTGCAACATGATTCGGTATAAGTATGAATATCGGGCAAAATATGATCGTTTATATATGATTACTCCAAGACAATATAATTATTTTAGATGTTGACCTAATCAGACCTGATCTTTAAATCTTATGAAACTATAATATTACGTTCTGTCTTTGATATGAGTAAAGTTGGTACGTCCGTTTTATCCAAAATTTTTAAGTATAATTCAAAATTTATCATAACTAAATTATAATTGAAATTAACTTAAAGGAGAATCCAATTTTACGCATAATAGTCCGCTTATGTCATAATCATTTCAGACAAAAATAAGTTGTTGAGCTTACTTTATCTGTAAGTAATTGTTAAATGGTTTTTTATTGTAAATTGTAATTGACACACAATGGGGGATTTGTGTGAAGTTAGCCCTCCTCCCACCATTAATCATAGTGATAGCTTTGAATCAATGAACTGTGTCTAAAAAAAAATGTGCCCATTTATTTTTAGATTTTTTTATGTCGGTATGAACACTTATAAGGAACTTTGTATTAAACTATAAAAGCTTACTTAGTAGTATAGTTATATAATACAATATATAACTCGTCTATTGTGTGTCTTAACACATTGCTTACTTAAAACCACTACAGTTAGTTAACTAAAAAATAAACATGACCTGCGGCAGTCAACATTTCTTTCAGTCGTCCCGCGACTTGGTGGTCCGATGACCAATGTTATTTTGTCAAGGCCTTTAAGGGTTACCGACCTTCTGAAACCAGTTTCCATGCCCCTTATTCATGAACAAGGAATTAAAAATTGTTTGACTTCCTAAGATACTAAGGTTCATCGTGATTTTTTCAGAACAAATTATGTAAAAAAAAATTACTAATTTCCAAAATATGTAGTATGAATAGGAGGTACATATACGTATATAAAAAAATATACCAATCAACTACGTTATAAACATATTTTTATAAGATTTACATTGCTTTTTAGGCTAATAAGTAATAATGCTATTGTACTGTTGAAGCCTAATTATAAAAATATATATAAAAAAAAAAAGAATATACCGTTCATAAAAAATCGAATACAATAGAGTAGGTCGATTTGTTATTGTTTACATAGAAATAATTAAAACACATATTGTAAAAATACAGGTATATATTATTTTATACGCGTATATTTTTACCAATAATGTGCTATGTAACATTCACATAGATTTCAAGTGCACGACACTATTATACATTACGTGTTGGAGTTTAGTTTTACGGAACAGGTTTTTTATTATAACGAGATAAAACCGTACATTTATCGGTCGTTATTGTTAAATAAGCAAAATATTATAAAGAAAAAAAAAAGTGCCATATGTGTATATACTTTATATGCAAATGCTAATTTATTTACATACAAATATTAATTCACAACTATAAAATGAACGAAACTACTGTTATTTTATTTTTTACGAAAATCGAATACACCTCATGCCAGAGAACTTATACGAATATTACCAGCAATAATTTTATTATATTTCGGTGTGAAATCTTTTACTTTTAATCATTATTTATCTGTCTTCAAGACTATATTCCATAAAGATCGTCGTTCACTAATAGGTACATCGTTTTCATCATTTATGTACCCATTTGGCATTTAGAATGTTCGGATAGAGTTTTTTTTCTTTCATTTCATTATTAATTATACAACTATATAGTGAATATAAAAATTATAGCAACGCGAAAAAATTTACTTGATATGATAAATATCTTTTATCGTTTCAGAATGCAGGTTACTTGTTCGGCTATTTATTTTAAGCAACATTTTTCAAAGTTTTTTTTCTAATAACCATTCAATGAGTAAAACATTTTTTGTAAAATAAATTCAAATGATTTTAGTGACTAGCAATAAACAGTGTGGCCTGATCTAATTTAAGTCTTAGAAAATCAAAAAATTAAATTAAATTTTAAAACGTGTTTTTATTGGTAACTCTATAATTAATTACAAAATATTACAGCTATTCATCTGAAAATTTAGACCCTCTTTAGTTAATATTGATTTTATGTCCAAGTGTTTTGTACAAAAAACAATGTATAGGTACAAGGCGGGACCGTATAAAAAATTAATTTTGCTTCTATAAGTTCTAAAATTGTATGGACGATATTATCTGTTTTTAGACATAAAAAACCTATACATAAATAATTAGTAGTTTGGCATATAATAAATAATATATAACTTAATTTTAATTTAATTTAATTTGTTTAATATGAGGATTTATTATTTTAACTTAATATAACACACGATTGAAAATTTTTCAAATTATTGATATACATTTATTTCTATTTGAACTGTTTTTAGTTTACCACCAACGTATATTAATGATAATGACATTAAGTATAAACACGTTCACATATTTTTTTTATATATATATCTAAAAAGAAATATATATTAATACAAATGTATTGTAATAATAATACGGAAGAATAATAAAAAAATATTTAACATGATTTGATTAAAAATTTCAACAATTTTTTTTACTTTCTTTAAAAATGTGTAAAATTATGTTTTGTCACGTTTAATATATTTTTTACCACTGCTTCATACTCCATTAGTTATGTTTGTGGAAAGTAGGTAATCTTTAAAGCTTGTGACTTATTACTGATTATTGGTTTGATATGATGTAATATATAATTAATACAATGTTACGCGTTAAAATAAAATATAGGTAGCCTAGTATAGGTATAATAATAATTAATATGTATAATTGTATCTATCTTAATTTTTACCAAATAATTTGTGTGAAATCTAGGGCAACACTAATCACTGTACGTATACAAAATTAATTACATTTCTATTTTAACATTAATTCAAAAAGTTGTACCTATTTCATGAAAATAATTTTTTGTTACTTATTTTCGTATACTTGTTAAATATTAATAAACGTTAACCAATATACCCTTTATGATCTATATATTGCAATACATCATATAATAACATAAAATCATGTGTTTTGTACAGGCGTATATTTTAACATTACAATTACTTATAAGAAATACGATGGTCTACGTAACTGAGAGACATGGAACGCCGCCTCAGCAGATTTCAAAAGTGGAACCCGACGAGTTCTAGAATTCTTTAGTGCAGTAATAAGCGTAATGTAATAAACTTTTCTATAAACTCTATTTCAGCTATTTAATTTAGACATTTGGTTTTAAATCATAATAAATGCAGTGAAATTTTTACGAAATCGATACTTTTTGTTAAATTATGTATTTATTCCATTCAAAGACTTCCTAATCACAGTGATAAATACATTTTACCCGAATCAGCAAACAAAAATACTTATCGATACTTATATAATAATGTATGACAAAATTCTGATAAAAAAATATATATATATTATCGTCATAGATTCGTAATAATTTTATGACTCTAATAAATTATTCAATTTTTTCAATCTTCGTTGAAATTGCCTATATGGAACCCCTCATATTATTCACTGCGTTCTTTATAATCATAGTTGTATAATATATTGTCTATTTTTATAGTAATATTATTTAAAATATTTGTTGAAACCAAATCATTATATTAGTACAATTAATAAGCTAATAAACAAATTATAATTCAATTAATTGTTTAATTCTGTGCGAAACACACAATATTAAATGTAATTATATTTGATTTTATTGATTAGCTTCTTAGTTTTTCTTAAACGTGAAATTGTAATAAACTCAATTCCCAGTATTATAGTACATTAAATTATCGAAATACATAACTCCGTGTGTTCGGAAACTATAAAACAATTATTTATTATAATTACAAAGCTCTATAATAGATTAATAACTGTATCAAATATAAATATTAAAACATAATGATATATAACAAAAATGACTCTTTTTAATAATATTCTGTATCATAAAGTTCCAACTAATTTAAATGTTTTATGAATTTTAAAACTTAAAAATATTCATCAATAATGTATTGTTATATTTTTTTATAATATAATATTGTTAAATAATTATACATAATATCATGTTATTCCAATAGTCTAATTTAATTTAGAACAAAAATGGAAAATTTTATTAAAACCACTATAAAAACTATAAATACATTTTAAAAAATATTTGTTTATTATTATTATAAATATATAATGTTCAATAAACAAAACAAACTTTTTTAATTAAATACGCTAAAATATTTAGATTCTATTCGACAAGCAATAAAGTTTGTATGTATATTATGTCAATATGCCTTCCATAATTTAAAAATTGATTTTTCGGTCAAGACTTAATCGTTCAAGGATATTAAATATTAATAAGCCGTTTAACAGTTTGAAGGACTTTCTGAAGTATTCAATGAATTATAATTATTCAACAAATCTACGAATAATATTTATAACAAAATGCAACATTGTTATAATGTTGTGGTGTATAGTAAAAAAATAATAAAATTGTACACTTCAGTTTTACAATTGCTATTTTTTTTTTTCACAATGAAGTCTTAAATTTAAATATTAATTTACAAAGAATTTTAAATGAACATTATAGTTAAATATAATTTTATGTAACCATAAAATATGAATATAAACTTACAAAATCTGTTATTTTTAGTTTCTGAATATATATGTATTTATTTAATTCAATGAATTATGAATACAATTGTTTTTTTTTAGTTTCTAAACAAGAGAAAAAATATGGTGATCAAATTTTTTATTTTTATTAATATATTTACAAACACACTCGTATAAAATTAATGTAGGGATTGTCCAGAGTTTTATTTGTTTTATTATAAATATATTTAAATTATATTTGATTTATTTTTATATTTATAAATCATAACACTTTTACGAAATACATTAGGTTTAAAATAGTATAACAAAAATATTCATAGAACTTTCATTTACCACGATTTTATAACATATAAGATTTTTTTTTAAGTATAAATTATGTGATTGTTTACTGATTACTTTTTGGATAAAACGTACGAAATATGTATAGTATTATTATTATCAACTTAAAGCGTCGAAACGATTTTGAAACAATTGCATGAAACCAACTGTATTCCCACTACTTGGTATATAACTGTCATAGTTTTCAACAAAAAAATTAACGTATAATATAATTTAACAATAGTTTTCATTGAATAAAATAATAATAACATTTTAGATTATTCGTTAGTTTACTAAGTTGAACTATTAATATTTCTAATTGTGTCCGAAAAAATAAAGCTGAGGTTTTAATTTTATTTCAAAAATTATTATTTTAGGATAATACGAATAAAATTTTTCAATAAATATTTTATGTCTGACCTATAGTTAAAATATTTAATGACCTCAATAAATGTTTAGACGATAAAATACAAAAGTATTTTCACGGCTTTTAAATTCGCAACACTTTTTACTCCAACATTATGTGAGTATTATTTCTAGTAAATTAAAATACATAGTTTTTAAACAAGGATAGAAATACTTCAGATGAATTTTTAGTAATTTTATTCGGATTATTACTTCTTCGGTATTATGTGAATATATTACCTAATATAGGTGATGAAGAAGAGTTGTTTCTCGATTTGTCAATACACGTTTTTATGATATTATTTTCATTGTTGACTAAATTATATGAGTGTAATTATGAAATATTCTTATTTATAAACATATATTGTCTACAGCGTAATAATGTAAGTACTTAATGAAATAACATTAAAAATTACTTAACAATTTTATGCATACAAACTATCACAAAAAAAAAAAAAAAAATTTTTTTACAGTCTTATTTTCTTACCTCATTCTAATAATATTATGTATTGATTGTCTATAGGTATCTAAATATCAAGCACTTAAGAGTTACATACAAATAAAGATAGATAAATAGTTTTAACGGACATTCGGTAATCGATATTTACGTATAATTTTTTTTAAATAAATCCATTATTTTTTAAATATTTTATTTATCACATTATAGCTATTTAATATATTTTTAGAATATTATAAAAATAGTATCTGCCTAGGCCCTAGGGTATAGACGGTATAGTATATCGAAAACATTGATCAAATGTGCTAATATACGAGACTTTATCTCGAACAAAATCTTCTATCATAATAATTTACGTATTAAATTTAATCTTACTTATACCATTGGCCTTTACATTTCGTTTTGCTTTTTTTCAATACACATACATAGGTATAAAATGTATTATTTTTATACATAATTTTGGTTGATAAATAATAGCACGAACCGCGATGTACAACTTATTGTATTATTGTTGGTAATCATTACACCATTAGTAGCATCTCTAGTTTTTTGTTGTTATTATGTACTCGATTTATGTATGAAATTGTATCGTAATTATTTTTATATAATATTTAATGGGTATTTTATTGATTGTTTTATTAATTTTATGTCTGGTATTCAGTATCACATGTTTTTTTTTCACATTATGTACTCGTAATAATACCAAAGGTCTATTATCCTTTTCATTACAGTAAATTATTTCGTTATTATTTCTAACATCAAAAATTGTATGTGTCAAAATTAAAAATCAAAACCAATATAATTAGAAATTTAAGATAATTCGTCATCTGCCCACTAATAATTTGGATGTTTATATAAGCCTATAATTTTGAAATATTAGACGACATTGTTGTTATTTCATTGTGGCCATCATTTAATGCATTGTAAATATAATATATTCAATAGCTATCAATTATCATCATTCACCGGTGAAAATTTTGCCTGGTTTATAATTATTGGAAGCTGTGTGTACATTATGACTTTCATTGTCCAATGTACTAATTGTTACATTCTTGAAACTATTTGGTTTAAAATTTCATACAATATTTACTATTTGCTACTTACTTGTGTTTATCATCATAATAGTAGGCGATTCTAAGCGTATAATTATGGATTATCTCCTTAGTAGATATTTAATGTTTAACAACTCAAAAACAAACAATTTCTTTTTCAGTCTATGCAAATAAATGAACATTAAAAAAAAAAAATCTTATCCTCAACAATTTATAGGAAATAGGAAAAATATTATACCTGCACCATATTACACTTCTTAAATTTAAGTAGGTATTAGAAAATATGATTCCTATACTTATATATATTTAAAAATTACAAAAAAAAAAAAAAAATAATAAACGAATTAAATCTTTACAAATTAATTTTAAAGCAAAATGAGAGTGAACATGCTTAAAATGTTTAAAACAATATATTTTGTTGTCTGTGAATTAAATCGTCTTTCGTACAGGTTACGAAACCTGTACCACGCTATATAATTCGAGTACCCACATGAAAGTGTTTATTCATGAACTCATCTTGGATAGTAAATAGTAATTTGAATTTATTTTCGTCTAAAAAACAAAACAAATAGGTACAACGCCCGCGTTTGATAACAATATGCACGCGTGTTTATGTGGCGTGCGTATTTAGTATTCAGATACATACCTAGGTGCACACAAACAAAGCTAATGTGTTAGTGTGCTCATCAAATGTGTACGAGGACACAAAAAATTATATGTTGCTAAAAAATAATTTGGTGCGTAATTATTGGTCAATTAACTTACAGTACAACTATAATATTATAGTTATGACTTATGACTTATTACTTATAATATTAAAAAAAAAAAAAATAATAAACGGTCAAACACATGCGTAGATGTGTATTACAACTTATAATAACGTTTGAAAATACATAAAATATGTACCAAAAGTTATATCAACATTTTAAATAGGTGGTATTAGTGTAATGCATGCACTTTTACTAGTTTTACTTAATATATTAAATTGACATATTAACATTGTATACCTACATTTAGGTCTTTTCACCTTGTTAACGTATTCACTTATGAATTATGATCGCAATAATATCACGAGTACATTAATATAATAAAAGTATATCGGTATATTATAGTACCTTGAAAATGGACGACTTAATAATATTATAATAATTAATAACATTTAGAAAAATATTTTATCTTTTTGTAAACTAATAATTTATATATATTATTACAATTTACTAAATATTAACTACTCGCGTTATCGTATGAAATTAATAAAATATGTTTTCGTTTATTCACTTATACATTATTATATTATTCAAAAAATAAAAAATGTTTAGAAAAAAAAAACAGATAAGATTTTCTTTCACAACTGAAATTCACAAACGTCAAACAATAGAATTTTGTATCAATAATTGATCAAATATACCAATTTTTTAAGCGATCTAATAAACCTATACAAACATTTGCATATACCCAGACGTGAATACTTATTAAAATAATTGATTTTATATTATAACTTAGGAACATAGTATGGATATATTGGATACCGAGCATGATAAACTGTTAAATATTTTTCTGATCACATTCCAAAATTGTATACCTAATCTACAGAGCTTTAAAAAGTTGCTCGTGTCATTTATAACATGTTTGAAGGTATTTATCAAAAAAACAAGTTTTGAGTTGACCGGACAACTTACAAACATAATACAGTATATAAGAATATTTTTATAAAATCACCATTTTAATCGATACAAATGAATTTCCCTATTCCCACTACAACATACTATTTTTTTATGATTTTTGCACTTATTCATCATATATATTACATTTTGTTAGTTTTAATGAAACTCAAAGAGCATATAAGCTTCACCTATCTATGTATTTCGATGTTTTGATTTAATCTTATGGTTATCTAAAATAAATATTGAATATACTATATGGAATGAACAACTTTTTCTTACGAGTTCTAAACTTCCAAAACTAGTAACTATATTTTTTTTAAATGCATGATTTTTACAACTAAACAAAAATATTTTCAAGTATCTTTAAAACTTGGAAACACAAAATAGGTTTAACATCCCTGGACTATTTAGATCATACATCCTAAGCTTGGCATACCAAGGTCGCGTAGATAGTAGGTATTACCCATTGAAATGATGAGTGACGTAGCCAATATAGCTATAGCTACATATTATTTCAGTTGATCAATAACTTTTTTCAAATTTATTTTTAAGTTATGTGTACCACGACGTAGGCATGTCATAGTATGTGCATAAAAAAAACAAGTTTTTAAAACAATTTCAAAATATTTCATCATTTTAAATTTGTATATATATAATTTTATTTAAGAGTTAACCCTTAGATCATATCTATAAACCTATATTCAGATATGGTAGCTTTTTACCGTTAACGTTCGTTTAAATAATGTTTAAAAATTATTAATCATAATAAGAAAAATATTATGATTCACCTATAAAATTAAAGCATAATAATAAACTCTGAAGTTCAACACTTTAGGACGGAGAAAATTTTTAAAATGTTTATTTATTTATTTTTTAAATGGCTGATTTTAAAGGGTATTAAAATCGCACCCTTTAAACTCCCACCACCACTATATACATAGTAACTACTACTCCGATAGTACGACACATTGCGCATACAATAATAACATAACATAACGTACTTATTGGTCGGTGGACGCGGTGTCCTTGGAGTGGGGCGCATCGTTGAGGGGGGGATAAGCATTTTGGACCCGAAAGTTTCAGGTGCGGCCACGTCTGCGGAAGGCGCGTAAAAAACGATCAAATGCGACGAAAATATATATAATACGAGTGTACGCTCTCCCGCTTGCCATTGCACCGTCGCGACACGACCGAGCCGCGTCTGTAGTCCGTCGTCGCAGTCTCTCGGCCCGTCACTCTCGTCACGCCGGCCGTCGGACGCAGTACCTATATAACATAACGCTGCACCAACTACGCGACATCACGCGCTCCGCATTCGACGCGCCGTCGCCGCCGGTGCACAAAGCCGCTGTATACTATTATTGTGAAAATATTTTTCCTAGACTCGTCTTTTTCGATTATTTTTGGAGGTGTGTAACGATATTTAAGTAAAAAAAAAAAAATAAATAAATAATAATCATTGAGTGTAGATAATATATAATATGACATATAACATTATCTATGACCAATAATGTTGTGCACGCCGGTCGAGATCTAAAATTGCGATTTTTCCAAAAAATTTCGAACAATTTATAAAACTTACGGCTGGCCCGACTGTGTTTACAAACGGTCATTCGAAGACCGCATTTCATCCTATAATAATAATAATTATTATTATTTTATAATTAATAATTAATTATTATTATTATTATTATTGCTAAATTGTCTTTGGTATAATATTAATATATTCAATTGTTAAACATTATAATATTATTATCGATAGGTACGGTGGAATCCAGGAATAACCGCATTGCATAACACCTTCGGCATTCAAAATGACCAATCAACCAACCATAGTGATCAAGTAAATATATATATTACATATTTTTAATAATAAGTAGCTGTATTATATTTAATTGGGTAGTATATTATATCATTATAGCTAGAGCTCTAACTCTGTTGCACTCGCATGATTTTTTTTTGTTTTCAAGATTGATTGCTGGTTAGTCTTACCATTTGTAGTAACTATTTTCACTTATTTACAGATTTTATTTATTTATTTATTATACAGGGTGTCCCACGGAGATCTGACAAATGAAATAACTTTTGTTCTAAATTATATTTTTAAACAATTTCTTTTAAATATAATTCATAAACAATTGCGCTACTTTTTTATATTTCAATACTGTAAAAAAAAACTTAAAAATTGATAGAAATGTTTTCCAGAATATTCAAAATAGCTAATTTGTAAATCTGATTTTCAGAAAATTTTATATGGTAAAAAAATGTATTAAGTCAAGTGGCTGATTTTTTTACAATTTTTTTAATTATCAATATTCTTGTTAAGTATAACATATACGCGGACGCCTATGAGTATCATTGTATTGTTATTTCATTTGTCAGATCTTCGTGGGACACCTTGTTTAATATTAAGGACATAATATTTACTTTTTCCTATTTTATTATTTTTTATTGCGTAAGTTTGATTATTTTTGATCAAATGTTGTAGAGTTAATATATTAATGTTCTATAGTGGCAAATTTGTAATTTACTTGATTGAAAACTGCTTAATTTAAGAATTGGATAATTGGATTTGAGATTTTCATCTTGTAGCTAATAATATATTTCATACTTCAAACCCCATATTTAATTTTTAATAATCTATTGCAAATGTAAAGACTAAATAATTTTATTGATATTTTGTATCAATCTAAAACAATTTTTAATATTAAATATTAAATTTTACTTAATATATTTTAATCTAACTTAAATGATTAAAAATATTATACTGATGAACGGATTGTGAAGCTAGTTTGTTTTTTACGTTTCAAAAACAGAATTATTAATTATCATTACGTATTTTCGAATTGCGTATAATATTATCATAAAAGTTTTGAAGTTCAGGATACAGAAGATATATATATATATATAACCATTTTATAATATATCAATGCGCTTTTATACTTAGTTAAACATAAAATACATGTATAGGCATGCCCTTGTGTCAATGCTTGTCGTGTATACTACCTTCGGGTTGGCTGATGACTAAAGCTTCATGAGACGCTTCGTTAAATGCGGCGTGAATAATATAACAAAAGTATAAAAAATCACTTCATCACAACAACATCGCTCTTAGAGGTCGGATCAGGTTACGGTAGTAAGGTCCAAAACAAAAAAAAATGCTCTTAAAATTATGTTTATCGTCGAGTTCATGTAGGTAGGTAATTTAAAAAAAAAAAATTATTTTTTTATAATCCGACTATGAAAATAATTAATCTTGACAATTTAAAATTAAAACATCAAAAACTGAATCTAGTGGATGTTTTATTAAAAGCCACTCTTTCTTCATTTTTTTTTTTTTTTTTTTTGTCAGTAAGGTAAAAACAAATTTCAACTGTCCACACTTTTTTACGTCGATTTATTTGAGTTTTTTTTTACAGTATGTAACTTTTTATTTGACCATAGTAACATGAATTTTACTATTTTAAAGACAATTTCATTTTGTACAATGTTACACAATAGTCGTAATAATAAACATGTCACTCAGTGAGGATATATTTGGGTGAACATCTGTAACATATGTGTTTTATTTTATAATAATTATTAAATGTGCTACCTTTAATATTATTTTATCGATATATTTTTTAATTTCTATATTAAAAAAACATTATAGGTATGTAGTTCAATTTTTGAGTAAGCCCTGTCATGTTTGTCTACTCTGCAATTTTTTGCATCTCATTACATGGGAGTATGGGACATATATATATTATAAACACTTAGATATTGGATTGACGATATTGGTCATATTTCTATCGCTAATTATTATTTTGAGTCTTCTTTGCATGATTTTTTCGGTTAGCCGGTCTAAAAGATTTATTATTTTCTTTTACTCTTATTATTATAAATATGTTCTATTTTTACAATTGGCTTAATTAAGTATGTAAATACTAAAAAGGTGTACATAATGGAAATATGTAAGTATGCATATTACCTATTAAATATATTTGTACTACGATCGACTTGGTAATTTTACTATTTTATCCGAAACGACAAATCTAGTCACAAAATCATAATAATAATTATTTTATTTTTATAAACATGTTATCGATGATCACACACTACTATTAAAATGTTAATTTTATAAAATTCGGTTTCACTGCTCACTTTATCATATATTTTATACCGCACTATAGATAAGTCTTAAACGAAGCTGTAGCCTCACATTTCGCAATTTTCTCAGTTACCAGTTGTAAAACAAACTGCGCACGTATAAAATTAAATATATATATATAAAAAAAAAAACATAAATATTTCAAGTCCGAAACATATTGCCGTTAAAATTTAAATATAATAATTCTGTAATTGGTTAAAATAAAGTGTTTTTCCAGCCTAAGTACAGTAAGTGCAGTACACACAACTTAAGCACACTACTATCATTCGTCGTATTTTGACGTACAAGGTGCACACAATACCTTAGATATTATATTGTACACATTAAAAGAGTCATATTATAATTAATTACAATGTGCTCCAGTTGCTTATTTCATCGATTATTGACCTTTATCTGTATCATCATACTCAATTTCACTGTCAAAGAATAGACTCTGCTATTGAATATAATATTATACAGCCGTCACATGATTTCCATAAATTTCATATCGGTACTTCGGCCGTTGTAGACTTTATTCTAAACTATTTAATATCCATCATCTGTGATTTAAGTACGTGCGTATTTATAAAATATAGGTAAATAATCTCGATGAGCTAAGAATCATCGTTTATTACTTTGGCCATTGTTTTAGCGATTTTTACAATCGATGATTGGATTGTAGTTTTGCGAGGATTCACGCAAAATTATAGCTCGTCGTAGTGATCACAACGATTTTTTTTTTTTTTACTGAACTAATGGTAAGTAATAAGTATAATATTATGACTATTAGAACAAATAATATAATGAATCACAGGTTCTTCTTCGAGAATCAAACTTTGTCAACTCGTATAATTCATTTATTTATATTAAATCTGTATAGATTTGATCATTCGAGTAGAACCATTTAAATTATATTATCTAAACTGACCTCTCTTCGTCGATCAAATATACATTCATATAGACACATACCCGGAAATTTAATATGGCCACTGAAAAAAATTAATGGAACATAATATACCTAATACGATACGTGTGCCTTCGCTTTCAAAAGTTCTTACGTGTGAACGGCGTACAATATTAATGTAACGTATTACTAGCGTGATGTACATAATAATATTGTATATGAATAATTAGATGTCGGCGATGGATCTAATCGCCGTCAAGACGTCGCACTAGAGACTTTCTCAAGTTGTGGTTTTCAAGACGGCGGCGAGGCGTCAAAATTAATATTATATATTATATAAATAGTGTCTTAAGTGGGTATAGAGACGTTCCGCTTAAAAACAACAACAACAATAATAACGGTCATGCGTATAGTATTATGTTATATACTTGCGGTGTACGTTAATCTATTTAAATTTATTTTTGCATTCGTGAAAACGCACAAAAAGTTTGGCCATTGAATCTGGCGCCGTTCACAGCGTACGCATTTGGAAGGCTATAGGTACCTACCGCGGTGTATATAGGTACACAAAAAGCGGCCGCGGGCGAACGAAAAACGTGACGAATCCGACGCCAATGTATATCAATATGGATTCATTATTATATGTATATCCGTCTATGATCTATTATAGTACTTACCTATATATGTAATATACTATAGGTACCTAATAATATATATATAAAAGGCACCTACTGACAAAACTTTCGATATTTTGCATCTGGCACGACGTTGCGGTTTACATACTTTGCATTTCGAAAGAATAAAATGATATATTATAATACGTACTTAACGCAAATGGAACATGAAAAACGCCGCGCGATATGATGGATTTTGTTTTATCTATTTTATGCATATTTTCTCGAGATATATGCATCACTAATAATATGCTTTCTAAAGGTTTTACACCAATGGAAATTGGAATACGAACACTGATACGTAAGTGTAAGTATATAATATACAACATTCGTTTTGAAACCTGCTAACCTACATTACCGAAACAGTATACTATTTGCGTTACCTACGAAACGCTGTATTAGTCGCACGTGTCGACATCGACAGGAATAACGTCTAACGATAACATCACGTGGATACAGCCAGTAAAATGTATCTCTATATAACATTGAACACTAAGTTCACTCAGCAGTGCAACGTACGAGTATTTTATAAACTTTCGTCCCAGAACAATATCTATCATTCCATTATTCCAAGGTGTCCACTATGCGTATTAGACAATATTAACTCTAACACAAATACGATATTATCAATTGTCTGTAGTGTTTTGTTTTCAGTGGTAGCCAGAAAATAGTATAGCTAGCAAAAAAAAAGCGTGTTTTATAATGATCCATATTATATTGGTGTTTGATGTTTCGACTTGACTATAAATGCAGTAGAC
>VUJU01001507.1:0-21971 GCA_009835225.1 Aphis craccivora | reverse complement strand
AAAAATTCAGCTGATGAATTAACGCAAAGTCATCATATACGACACCGGCGGTATTATATCACTGAAATTCGCGTCGTTATTTCACGTGTATGTATTGTTATCGTAGAAACCAACAACGCTTATATAACTACGGCATAATGTGATATGTATATTATAGAGATCGATCGTAAATAGACGTTCATAATCGTCGTTTAACAATATAACGAGTGATTAGATCGGTTTTTCTAATAAATTTAATTTTAAACAATATTATGCTCATGTATAATATTATTATTAAAAGAATTTGCCGTGGATAGCGAGAGTTTAGAGAAAGCCTCCGGTTATTGGTTATATTGTCAATATTACTATATATATATATATATAAATATATATAAAAAATTATAACAAAACACATACATCAGACGTCCGTATAGGTTCTTCATATTTTTGACTTGAATGAGTGGAAGAGAAAGTGATTAAAACTGTTTTATTTCGATCATATACCAAATAATATATTATATTAATATAAAATCAATACAATGAAAATCGTGTATTGTAGGCTGTTTAATCTCGTTATTTCTTACAACCTGCACAGTCGAGAATAAAAAGTAAATGTCAACTTAAACGTACTTTCGTATTTCATTATATTAAGTTAATGTGAATTCAAATCTCTTTTATTAGTTACCCTAGCTGGGAATCGGAAAGAAATCGTTCAACAAATAATATTTGTCTCATAGTTCAACTCTATTATCATTGAAATTATACTGTTTATTTTATTGTATCAATGACAAAAACATCATAGTTTAATTAAAATCGTATTGTTGCATTCCACTGTTTAAATTGGAAAATACGTTATTTTTATTTTTTGTCCTACTCCGTATTTTTATATTTATGTGTGATAATTTTTAAACGAACGTTAAAATCATCGCAATTTTTCACAAGTTTTTTTTTTTTGATAATAATTGGTAATAACGTAGTGGTTGGAAGTACCTCTGTATCACTATAGTGTAGGTTAGCATTAGTATTGTGGTTATAAATATACCTTTCTGTTAAACATTTAACAACGACATTAATTAACTATAACCATTATGTATGAATTAACACATTGGTCATAATATATATATTATATATTGACATACTCCAAACAGTATGACGTAAAAGTACCCGAAACGCATCCATACAAAATGACTACGGCGCGGCGCTTCTAATGTATAAGAACGAAATCGTTATTACGTGCAAAACTCTATACAGTTTCGATATATCAATTTTAATTTTAATTATTCTCTGTAGCGGTGTTGTAGCTGTCCGGTCGTTGTATAAAGTTTGTGGATACGAATCTATAGCCAATGATGTATGAGGTAAATTAATTATGTTCGTGTCGTTGACCGATTATTATTATTTATTGTATTTACGCGTCGTTAGAACTCTGCAATATTCTAATGTAGGGTGGAATTAAAACGCGTACGATGAATCCGGTTTTCTCGCGAGATTGCGATAAGACGAGAGACGTTTGGACCATGTCCAGGAGGTTCGGATTCGCAGAAGACTTTACAATATATTATATTATTATTTACCTGGTGACCGTGAGGTTCGTTGTTTCAGGACCATGGAACAGACCAAGGTCTTTTATGAATATTTAAATCCAAACAATTATTATCGTGTATGAATGTACATAGGCACAGCATGTACCTATCGTTTGTTCTTTGCCAAACAATTCCGCATATTATATTCGTATGGTTTGTATTGTTTTAATATATGTCGAAACCTGCGATGTACAATATAATAATTACACTCGAATTATAAAACTACCAACTGGAAAAAAAGAACAAACAAAAAGAATTATTCGAAATAAGATAACATGATTATAAACAATGCGTGAACTAAATACTATTCAAAATAAATATTTTATGCTCGTTTAATTTATTTTATGTACTGTTACGAAATGCTACCCATGCTAAATGTTTGGTACACGTTAATGTATAAAAATTTTAAAATATCGCACAGACGAACGTTAGAATTACACCTATCGAATAATCTGTTTAAGTCTTACAACTACAGCATCGTGCGTGCGTATAATATATATTATTAACGGTTAAAAATTCTACTTCCGTTTGGTTTCAGCTATTTTAACAACCGAAGTTAGTTTTATGGTTTTAGTCTGAAAATGTATATGGATTAAAAAAAATATGGACCAAATATTTTTTTAACAAATAAAATGCCTATTACGAGGTTTTCTTTATATTGTTATTACATCATATCGCTATTAACTGACGGTAAATAAAAATAGGTATGTAATAAGCACTACATTTTAACATTTTAATCTAGACGTTAGAATTCAAGTGAGCTGGTTGCACGAGATTTTTATTATTTGAATCGTAGGTAATCGCATTTTTTGTCTCAATAATTATCTTTACACTGCAATAAGTTGCAGTTTGTAAAACAAACGATAATATGACAAAAGTGAAAATAGGTCTCGAGTCATTGACTATAAATGCATACTAATATAATATTTAATTAATGGTTGAGTAGTAATAGAAAACCATTAGATTTTTTGTTAAAGATGAGATATCTATCAATGTTTCATAAGGAAATATAATAGCATTGTATTATATTTTATTCGAACATAACATCTGTACCTATAATTGATTATACACAAAAACCACAAATAGTTTTTAAAGTCAAACCTTTCTGCGCTTAATAATAAATATTAGTATTATAAAAGTAATTTAAAAACAATAATTTTAAAATATAAAATTTTTTTCAAACAATAGTATTTAAGTAGAAAAAAATATCAATTATTTTACCTAAGGGTTGTTATAGCTGCTATACCTGTTTGATTTGGATGGGTTATTATAGTTTATTCTTAAGAATAATTAAAAAAAATTAAACTAAAATACAAGTGAATGTCATTTAATACAATAGATTTTTATACTATGGGCTAGCTGAGATTTTTTTTTGTGAAAGTAATACATTTTGTCATTGTTTATAATCAAATAAATTAAATACTGTGTGATCATAAATGTTTAATGGTTTTATGACTAATTAAAATTCAAAGAGTAATCTTTCTTGGTTTGGTTTTAAAGTCTATCAATTCGGTCAATGTCAAACGTTCTCAGAATGAAAAATCGAAAATGTGCATAATCGTACGTTTCAATTGTGAGTGCGTTCGATTTTAATAAATATTTCAATTTAAATACTAAAGTGGATACAAATCTAAAATATTAATTTTGTTATTCATGTTATAAATATTCATATATTTATATATATTTCTTATTGATAAATGTGTTTATAATAATCACTACAATTAAACAGAGTTCCATTTCGCATTACGAATACGGGATAATGCATCTTATAGTAATTATATAATCAATATGAATGATATAATATAGTGTATAGTATTATTGTTGAGATTATTCTGGCATGGTATTTTAAAGGATCAGATACTCATATTTATATTATTTTAATGTTTTAATTAGGTACACATTTTTAATATGTGATCATTTGTAACTTCGTAATAAACCGAACATCGTCATAATGTTTTAATATTTTAATGTTTTTAAATTTTAACAACAGTAAGTACGTATTTTAATTGATCGGTATTTGAACATTATAGTATAACGTTTCATCATAACGTGTTAATTATTAATTTTATAATATCGATTAATAAAAATGAAATCGATAAGTTTTCCAAACGAAAGAACAAAGTTAATATAGTGTTATAAGTTTATAACAACATCAACTAGAAAAACAATTTTATTGTGTAACGAATATAATTTCCAGCTTGTTTTTTCCTCAGAATGAGCTATTTTAATGTCTATAGATAGTTTTTTATTATTACTACCGGCTATCGAACGATTATACTTACATAATATTCATATATTATTATGTAGAATATATCATATTATACTTGATCAATAATGACTCTCGATGTACACAATATTATTACAGTCATAACTTGATGTAATATTTATGGGCCTCGTAACATAAGTATTATCGTCGACGTGAACAAATAGCACAACCTAAACTACTATTTTAAACTAAGTTCTCAATTACTGTCACATAACATAATAATCAAGGGTCGCGAGTCGTGACACATGATGCCCACTGTTATACTAATATTGTAATCTAAATTATAATGTATGTAATAATATTATTATATTGTGTACAGTTTTATATACCATATCGACCGACAACGTGTAGGACTTTCATTAATAGTATTAATAATATCGTTTTCAACTGTAGGTTTTTTTTTAATTAAAAATTTAAAACACCAGTTCGGGTCACTAGTTATGGCCGCGATGTCGGTTTTCGCGCCACACAATTTGAAGGATAGAAAGCAATTGGCCGGAACGTCTCTATTCTGAGGCCAAAGGTTGTCTCGGAGAAGTCTGCGAAGAATAAAAAACACATTTGAAAATATTTAATTAAGTGACCTTAACCGGTGTTAAAAACATCGTTTTAGCCGATATACGAATTAACGAGATACCTACCTATCTAAAACATCACGAAATTGTTAAAACCAAATCAATTTGTGTAACTACATACGCTCTATCAACATATTTTGCTCAAAGTGAAAGACATAGCCTGTTGTCAAAACATAATTAATTATCATATTATACTGTAATTAAACTAAATATTTTAAAAAACAACTTTTAATTAGGTTTTATCTGGAGTGTTAAGTATAATGCGTTAACAAGTGTTTTGCAAGTTGCAACTTGTTGAACTTTTGAAGAATAAGATTTTTAATAACTGGATGTCATTTTTGTTACTATACAATACCTAAATTTTAATCCCAGTACATGTTAGCGAAAATGAAAAATAATTAAGAGTAACGTTGAAATTGAAAAACGAGACTGGATTGTTTCACTATTTGATAAATTGATTTAGTGAAAAATCTATGAAAATATATATAATAAATAAATAAAAATCATAACAATATAAAAATAATGTGATTCAACAACAATCAAAACGGTGAAAAAATAGTGAAGTACGATGAAATTTATCAAAACTAGCACTCAATATACTGTTGAGCGTAATACCGTAGCTATTAAGGTATAATATATAGTTTATAACTAATTGACTAATTGAGGTTTCATTAAATTTAATATTTCCATGTACTCTGTGTCAGCGATAAGAATAACCGAGAATAAATATTGAAATTTGAAAAATTATAAATGCAGTTAATACCTCATATCGTATAAATTTTATGCTCCTTTAAAAAAATACAATGAACATTTCGATAATAATTATACTTTATACATAAATTCGCATAAATATAATAATTAATGAACGTTAGTGGTCTTAAAATTAATATTTTTTGACTTCAAATTAAACTTACTGAAACGAACGAGACGTATTAAAATACTTTTATTACAATTTTACACAGTGAACAAAATAAAACTAAACGCATTAAATTAAAAACAAACGTCTACAATTATAATCGTTTATTGCTAAAATATTGCAGTATTGAAAATTCGTGATTACCTTTATAATATAATACTCGCTTGCAGACTTGATGATTTGTTGACCTTGTTCGAATTTCCAATCGAATATCTATAAAATATCTTACGGAAATGTAATCATTTTGCATATTGCATTTTGCGTTTATATTGAAAACGTTAACTGTAATCACTTTTTTGATTGATATTTAATCAATATAATAAGGTAAATTTTTTCACGCAGTATTTTCAATAATATCCTACACGTGTATTACCTACATATAATCCATTTTAATTTCATATTTTTATTTTTTACTCAATAATTTTCTTCAGAGAACGTTTTCCAACCGTGACAAAATATTATACTATCGCTAACCTTGAATCAGTGTCGTCTGTCTCGTTGGTAGATCATGTTATCAAAATTTGCTGTTGCAAACAGCACATAGTGTTAAGCTAAATCTAACATAATAATATATTTGAACGAATAAGTATTGTTTTACTTATTATGTATTTCATGTTCTACTAATAGCTACAACATAATAGGTATAGTCAATAATATATGTCAGTGCAGCACCCAAGTGGATGGACTCTCTTCGTCATTAGTCAGAGAAAATTTACATTCAACCCAACGCAATTAGAGTATAATACAAAAGCATGCATAAAAACCGTTAGCGTATACCTAGTAAATGATTTAAAGTTTAAACCCCTCAACTTTATATGAAACGAGACGACCATATAGAGTTTTGTTCAACACGTATAATTATATATGTTAATGTATAATAGATTTTTACTATTTAATTTGAATTTCGGTAAATTCTGCGCAAATACAATACTTAGTTACTATTTCGAGTTTTTTTTTTTTTACAAATAAGGTACGTCAAACGGCTTTTTAAAATTTAATTTTCTTTTTCGTGCTGACCAAACTCGTTCCCCGGTCACTGATCTTGAAGTAGTCCAAACTGGTCAGGACGGTGTGTCTTCGCACATAATACCATGTGTAATAAAATTATGGTAGTACCCAATATAATAAAATATGAATTATGGTGCCAAATTGTATGCTTTATCCCTCATTATTTTTGTCAAGCTTTAAGTCATAAAAACTTTATACTAGTTTCATCGGACGGGAAAATTTATATAATATAAATAACATGTATCTGTATGTTCTACAATAAAATATGATATTATAAATGTTTGATACTAAATGTCACAAATTTACGATATCTATTAAACCATAATTTAATATACGTTTGGGAACGGTTATTGCCTGTTTGATAAAATATTATATTATGTACACAATTCGTCAATGCGTATATTCGTCAAAATATAGAACCAAAATACATAACGTCGCGTTCGCATGGCTACAACAGCCTATACACAGAGCGTCCAGAACAAAACATTTAGTGCATTACAATATTTACAATTCGACGTTCGTTGGTAATCCGATTACGAATTCGATTTGAAAACGAATCACCGTTCTAAGACTTTGCTTCTGTTTTTGACAACTCGCTTTACTCAGGTCGGTGAACATCACATTTGACGATCGTTATATGCGGAGGCATTTAAAATGGTATACGATAAAAATAATATTATGTTTAATATGACTATTATGTGGGTATGAGTCTTTTCCTGTTTTCACTTTTTCGTTTTTTTTTCTCTTTAGTTTTTGATTTTCAGCAAAAAAAAATAATAATAATAATAATAAAATAATCGCACACAGTGGCCGTTTAATTACATGGGGGTACGGTCGATTGGTCATGGTCGATTTCACGTATTCAGGTTCGTCATAATTTTCACCGAATACAATACGTTTTATGAATATAATATTATTATTACTGTTATACTCGGCTATATCCGCCGAAATTGATTTACATAAATCATGTATAACATAAATCAACACTAGTGCTCGCGCGTAATAGTGAAGTGCAGCGATCGCTTCCTCTTAACGTTTTTACTGCAGTTTCCGGAAATTAATAATCACCAACACACGTCATTATACCAATGGTTAACTACAATATGTGCACAACTAATATTTCAGCACAGTGTTAACAATAATATGGTAAACATAATATATGCGTAACTATTATAAATGATAAAAATCGTAATACAATGCAATCATAATGACGGTTATTTATCGAAAAATCAGCGTATCGTACTATCGTTTAAAAAACATTATTTAGAGTAATTAATTAATGAAAAATAATTTAAGTAGAACATATTATCCTGTATCATATATGTCATCAATGGCCTGATGATTTCTTCATCGGTCACCGAAAATTATCAAAGTGCGCGCCGCGTGTGTAATATACAAACGAATGATGATATATAAAACATGAATTAAAAATCTGAATATACACATATGTATAACTTATATTCATCCGATTTAATGATGCGACTTGTTGGTTTTAAAAAAATCAAATTTAATATAATAGTTTAATTTTTACACTTATATTTACACATAGTGGTCGTTGTTTTTAATTGTTGGCAGTGCACACATTATTCCAATGCACATTTTATAATGAGTTATAAGATGTCCATATATTTTTAATCCAACTAAAAATGTTGACTGATTTAAAATTCTCAAGGTCCGTATGACGAACACGTGACAGAATAGTCTTCCTATTTATTCAGTATAAAATATTATAATACTAACTATAATATATCTTTTATCATATTATTTTATTATGTGTAGCGCCGTGGATACAAAGTATAGCCCACATGGTGTACCTGTAAGATTTGAACGTATACAATAGTCACAGCCTCTTGGACAACACTAAATTTGCTCTTTCGTCTATTGTACTCAAACAGACTGATTCCGAATCGTGTGTATAGCACATATAAAGAAATTCGTTTATTGGATTGACTACACCATTTAATGGGATCAATTAAAACACGTAATTGAATAAATAGTAACTTGTATACACACATATAATTATAGGTACAATTTTTAATATTTTTTCTTGATTTATCTCTATAATTATTAAATACCAACGTATGACATATTATAGTGAATATAAATCATATGAAATACTTTATAGACTAGTAATTTATAGATAAATAAATAGGAATGAATAATTATAACTTTATACGTATGCATGGCCTAATTTCTAAATTCCACTAGAAAATCTTTCAGAATTATAAAATATTTAATGTTTTTATTCTAGGACCGTAGAATTATTGACTCATAAGTCAAATGCATTCGATTAATGGATTCAAACAATTACATCCGACTCTAATGTGACTCGAATAAGTCATATTATTATTAGCGGCTACCATCATATTTAAATAATGAATTAAATAATTGCAATTGTTATCAAATCTATTTATAGACATTCACTGTATATCATAATAATTATAGGCATTCGCGTACCTATCTCGTGAGGATATGAAACACAATACAAATCATTGTCAATATAGAGTATTATTGTGCGTGCTGTAATATAATATTATGGTAAAGTCTAATAAATAATATAATTGGCGATTTTTCCTCGTTACGCGTAAGAAAACTACAACAGCGATAATCGGCATTAAAAACCTCCTAAGTACGTGAAATTATAATAATATTACAATAAATATATTGGCGTATTTTGCAGCAGTCTGCAATCGCATAGAATTGGCGTCTTGACGTTTTCCTGTATTTCACATCGAAAAAGTTTGCCATATTTGACTATTACCTATAAAACATTATTACAATATTACACTATTGCAAACGTTCGGTACTTTATCACTAAACGCGTTAAGTTTTTACCCGTACATAGTAAATATAAAATAATTAGCAAATCGTCGTTATAACCGCTTACTCTTACTACTTGGAAGAAGATTATAATATATTATATTATATAGCCATAATTACACGTCTTGTCATAAATTTCGCACGCGCTCGCGCACACACACGCATTACACGTGCATTTAAAATATTTTATTAACTCGGATTAATGATTGATATTTTTGCTCTGTTTCAGAAACCCGACATGGTGGAAGAGGAGGACGAACTTGGAAAGGAATCTGACTATCGTCGCCGGTGGAATGCTATTGGCTTCCTCGTTTCTGGCCCTAGCTCTTTCCACGTTGTACTTCAACCATAGCTGCAACATGGGTAAGACGAAAACCATTTAATGTCGCTTAAACCCTACAAACCCAATCGGTATAACGATGTGATAAAATACGAATAGATACAATATAGTATCGCAATTAGGTATATTATATGAAATACGCGATACCGATTAATGTCGTGGCGCAGATAGATGGTAGGTACCTATCTACAGAATATATATCTACAATTCAATAATACGACACGTTTAAATTTTAATAATTGCGTGTACTTGTTAGTTTTTACGTTTTAAATCCTCCAGGCACACCCTAATGTACCTACCTATGTATTTTACGTTACAAGTACTCGCAACGATATTATACAATTCACGGTACGGAGTCGGTGGCGATAAAATGCATAATATTATAATGATGGAATATTATATTATTATTATACATTATCACATGATTATAATATGACCCGTAAATATTATGCGTTAAAAATAAAACCTACCCGGTAAACTAGTTCCACAAACGATGGTGCATAATATTTAAAATTAAAAAACCCGTTGTTGTAGGTAGGTACTCTATATAATATAACGGTAACGGAGCAACAAACGTGTCAGCTAAAATAAGACTTAAACTCGCGCAGAAACCGGTGTTGGAGCCAAACGGTAATCATTACCAGATTATAAATCGTATTCATCGTTGAAGTTATTTACTTGTTAGGTGGTTGTAATTTTCTAACGTAGAAATCGTATTGCGGCGAAGTGTAAAACGAAATTTTAATCTGATATACGTGAAAATGAAAATTTAAAAAAACACGCTTGTGTCGACCAATGACAACCGCGGGGAGTCAGTCAAATAGGATTGACAGGAAATTTATAATTTTTCGATTTCCTCAGTGAATAATATTAATATAATATACCTCGTGTAATATTATTACCGTTCTCTAAATGGTTACAAAATTACGTAAATAAGAATATTTAATGATGATTTTCTCGAAATCCCGGAAGATTTTCATGTTTATCATATGTTTACAATGTTTTTTTTCTTTAGAATTTATTACGATAGTTAACATTTATGTACCTACGTGTAATCATTTCATCATTTAATTTGTGTATATAAATATAACCTATGTGGCTTATATAAAAGCCTTGAACATTAAATGATGTTCATATAGTACCTTTCATAATAAATATAGCCATCAGTTTCTACGTTTCTATGCAACACATGATTAAAATAAAAAACACAATTTGTATGCGAATGATAATTTATTACATTATAATAATAATGATTATTTGACATAAGGTACTTTTTCGTGTTATGCTAGTTTTTTTAATACAATATTTCATTTTTAAATTATTATCTAATATTTTATCTGTCATGTTTATATAGTAAATTACTAATTGTATTATCAACTATAGTTACTCATGCATTATAGGTACAACATATCGTTACTTTAATACTATAATACAGTCGAAACATATAAAAAGTAGGTACATATGGATGTAAAAAAAAAAAATAAACAATTAATAACAAAATATTTACTATCCATTTCCTGTAAATACATTAAATGTAAAAACACAACACTACACATTTCAGTTATCCATAATATTATATAAAATACACACAAAAGTGAAAATATTAGTCATAATATAAAATATACGTGTCGTGTTTATGTACTTCTTCAACTGCCTATAATTGATCGAAAATTATATCAAAGTGAGAGTCAGTTGGACGTTAGTAATATCTTTCCAAATGGTGCTCAAGCATTACAGTTTATCATAACTATGAATACGTTTCTTATACCATATACCTAGTAATAATTATATTATATTATATGAAAAAAAGGCTTTATTTAATGTAACTATACTTAATTACTATATGGTTTAGTTATGACTAGCTGTCACCCGCGTGCTCCGCCCCCGTGGACAGTTGTTTGCAAATTTTAGAGCTGTTTTTTAGTCTTATAGTTATTTCGATTATAAAATTCTATGAAATGTACACACCTTATACAAAATAATAATAATTTAAGGTGTTTATAAATTTTCGTAAATTTACTTATATACAATAAAACAATTTTTTTAATATCATTATTCTTACGCCCAGGAAATATAATGTTATATAATAATATTATTACGTCGTTGCAATGAATAATGTAATGATTATTAAACAACAACAATGGGCATGGCATTATGTGAGTCTTCGCATTGTACAGCCAATCAGCGCACTGAAGACTTACAATACTACTTTCCTATTGGTTATTATTATTATTGGACGTGTTTTATTTTACCTATCTCAACTACTTGAGTCTCAAGATTAAGTCCGTCAGTCGTAGTTAGAACGCAGTGAGCTATATTTTGAACCTGGCAGGACAGTTCAAAGCACTGGGCCAATGTCACATCTCATATACTTCGACAATAATAATTGATTCATCGTCGATTCTATATACACATTATGACTTCTGAGGTGGGTCGGGGGTGATTGCTTGACTATAGGTACGCTTTAAACAATTATTTTGATATATTATAATATATAATACGTCATATACCTTAAAATTCAAATTTTACGGGAGAGTCACAACATTTATTTTATGTAATTTATTAAAGGTTCCCTTTTCGAAATAGATAAAATAAAGATAAGTACACATACTGTTAGTATAGGAACACGTAGATATGTTTCGTTTTCACACCAAATAGCAAGGTTGGATATTAACGAATTAAAAGTTAAAATTAAGTTAATTTTTATTAAATTAATTAACTCGTTACTTTTTTTTAAAGATTAACGTGTTAATTTTATTTAAAAATATCTAAACTATTAAGTTAATTTTAGCCCAACAATAATTTAAATTTTTTAATGAAATTTTTAGAAAAATAGATTTTTTAATAGGTAGCTATAGTTAATATACTTTGATGTATCAATTTAAATTTCCCCGGTAATTTTCTTGAGCGTAAAAAAAACTATATAATAACAATATTATGTGTTTGTAATTTTTTATTTTGCAAATTAGAAAACTTTAACTTTAAACTAAGTTAAGTAACTTTTTTGTCAAAGTTAATTTTCAACTTAATTTTATTATTTTTAATAACTTAACTTAACGAGTTAAAAAAAATCGCTAACTTGCACAGACTTGACAAATAGTGTGTTTAGATACAAATAACATATTTCTGTAAAAATCTGAAAATGTCAAAATATTAGACATGTTCCCTAATTAAAGTGATACTAAAACCTCCAGCAAACTGTTAGGAACAACAGTAAAAAATTTGGTAACGATACGTTGAACGGTGTGGATTTTTATGCATGATAAAAAAAGGGACTTGCTTTTATACTTTTATAGTATATACATTTTGTAATATTCTAAAATATGATCAGTACCTACTAAATAGTTTACATTTACAATAGCATTAAAGTCGATTATTCAGTTATTATACTATTCAGTATTCACGTTGAATATTTATATTTATAAATTATAATGAAGTATTATTAACTATTACTATAGTATATTAAGTGTTATGATAATATTATTAATTCGATTATATTATATGATAATAATTTTTAACCAATTAAATGTATGTCTTCAGAGAGTCTTCCAACGATATCAGCTGAAAATAATGGTTTGATTGGCAAAGCACGAGGTAGAAGTCTGTTCCAGAATAGAGAATACGAAAAAGATAACATTTGTCTCACTGCCGGTTGTGTTAAAGCTGGTAAGCATCATTTATTTTACTTGGTACTATATATTAATTACTGATTTATGATAAATTTAATAAAATGTTTATAATATTGTTTAATTATTAATTAGTAATTATATAATGCTGTATACTTTGTATTATAATGATACTAAAACTTTTTTATTAATTATAGCGGCTTCCGTAATCAACAATATGGATACGTCAGTAGATCCTTGTGATGATTTCTATCAGTTTGCGTGTGGTAATTTTATAAAAGAAACCATTATCGACGACGATAAAACGTCGCATACCACATTCAGCGCCATAAGCGATTCGCTGTTAAACAAGCTTCGAATGATCGTCACTGAACCCATTCAACCGAACGAACAGAAACCTTTCAAAATGGCCAAATTATTGTATAAATCGTGTATGGATAAAGGTATGTTTAACATATTATATAAAATGTTAATTATTATTATAGTTAATATTATACAGTCATCGCCGCGCCAAACAAGTGTACATTATCATATATACATATGATTACTATATAAACTTTGTGTTAACAGAAAAAATCGAAAAAGTTGGCTTGGGACCAATTAAGGAAATGTTAAAAAGCCTGGGCGGATGGCCGGTACTGGAAGGCGAGAAATGGAACGACGCGGAATTCACGTGGAAGGACAGCGTGTACAAGTTCAGAGTGGCAGGATACAGTGTAGACTACTTCATCGACTTCTCCGTCAGCACAGATTTGAAAAACACCACGACGAGAGCTATTGACGTGAGCTGATGCACAATATAATATTATTATTCGATACAAAACAAAATCAATTATTATCGTTTTGTCTGAATGAAGTGTAATAATTCGTTTGTTTTCTTTTGCGACATTTCAGTTGGACCAAGCGTCTCTGGGACTCAGCCGGGAGTATCTGGTTAAAGGCACCGACGACAAAATCGTGGCCGCGTACTACAAGTACATGGTAGACATCGCGGTGCTGTTCGGCGCCGACCGACAGAGGGCCACCAAGGAGCTGAGGGAGTCGTTGGACTTCGAGATAGGATTGGCAAAGATATCGCTGCCACTGGAAGAGCGCCGGGATGCTGCCAAGCTGTACAATCCGATGAAAATCGCGGATCTACAACAAAAGTTCCCGAGCATACCGTGGCAAGAGTACCTGAACAAACTGTTGAATCCGTTGACCATCCGACAGGACGACATTATAATTGTTAACTCGCCAAAATACTTGTCAGATCTCGAAGCTATACTTAGCAATACGCCCAAGAGGTAAAAATTATAGAAACAATGCGTACGACTTTGGGTCGGTTTGTTTACTGTTGTATCGAGTGTGTCGGTGTAATTTGAAATCATTATAAGAGCACGTTATATTTTCACGTCATGTTAATATAAGAGTACTCTGAAAAAGCAAGTACTTGTTCTATTGATTTGGTTCAATAATAGGAAAAAAATTATAATGGCTAATCAATTATTTAGATGCAATAACAAAAAGGTTACAGTTGTTTTAAGAAAAAATAAATCAATTTTTCTACCTAAAATAAATGGGTACTATAAATATTATCCTCATTTGATTTTATAATGAATGTAGTATATGATACAATGAAAAAAAATGTGCCAAATTATTTTAAATTAGTTTTCCATATAAATTTCGTAATTGTTGTTATACATTGAATAATATTCGAATACGCAATTTTTTTTCTTATAATGTAATTGAAATTGCCTATATAAACCCCTTAATAACATCAATGATTTTGTCGTTAGGATCCAAGCGAATTATGTGATTTGGAGAGCTGCTGCAGCATCCGTCAGTTATCTGACTGAAGAAATGAGGAAAAGACAATTGGAATACAGCACTGAACTCTCTGGCAGAACTGAAAGAGAACCTAGATGGAAAGAATGTGTGGACATAAGTTCCGGAAGTTTTTCATTGGCCATCGGGTCGTTGTACGTAAGACGGTATTTCGACGAAAACGCTAAAAAGAACGCTTTAGAAATGGTGAACGGTATCAGGGAGGAAATGTACAAAATATTAGGGTCAATTGATTGGATGGACGAGGAAACAAGGTAAAGTTCCGCTTTCGTGGCTAATATGCACATCCCTTTCGATAGTAAAAATGATATTTTTATTTATTTTATATCATTATTGTTTTATTTTTGTCACTACAGGAAAAACGCTATAGACAAAGCAAAGTCGATGACCAGTCACATTGCATACCCAGATGAATTATTGGACGATAACAAGTTGAATGCGTTTTATGAAAATGTAATAAATTCAATTATAAGACCTAACTAAAAAGCATTTATATAACATAATATGTTGTATCATATATGATACATTTAAAACATTGTTTTTGGTATGAACATTATGGCAATAATTATATGTTATTGATTTTTGTTCTCAGCTCGAAGTCAACGATAATGATTATTACACTTCGGTATTAAATTTGACTAAATTTGGCACTGACTATAGCTTTTCGAAATTAAGGCAACCTGTTAACAAATCGGATTGGATTATTCACAGCAAAACAGCAATTGTAAACGCATTTTATAGTGCTATTGAGAACAGTATCCGTAAGTAATATTAAAATATATACTATACTAATTTTGATAATTATTCAATGTAGAACCGTGTTGGGTAATTACTGAGAATTCAAATTCGACTTTTAAATTTAAATTTAAATCTGATGTAGAAACAACAACATTTAGTTATTTTTTTAATTATTTTCTAACCTCATCCTAATATTTTAGGTGACTTATTAGGAGCAGCGTAATAAATCAAACTAGTTTTTTAAATTTTAAACGAGAACATTAAGGAGTTTATTGATTTTATTTTTCTGCTAAATTATACAATACTTAATAAAAATTTTACCAAAAACAAAATGTTTATAATGTTAAATAAGTACTTAAATATATGGTACATTTCTCAAAACACGATGATATTTTAAGCCTAATTGAATACGTCTTTTAAAAGTAATTTTTCACAGAGCTATAATGTTAAAATTTGAATTAAAATGCATATAACATAAACAATTATTATTACATCCACTATAATAATATGAGCGATTTCAAAATTTCAGAATTTCCCGCTGGTATCTTGCAAGGCGCGTTCTTCTCCAGCGATCGTCCTCGGTACATGAATTACGGCGCCATTGGATTTGTAATTGGTCACGAGATCACCCACGGTTTTGATGATCAAGGCAGACAGTTCGATAAGCAGGGTAATCTGGTGGACTGGTGGGCGGAGGAGACGAAGAAACGCTACTTGGAAAAAGCGATGTGCATCATCAGACAGTATGGAAATTACACGGCTCACGAAGTCGGTCTCAAGGTGTGTGTAACAATTTAATTTTCTTAAGACAGTGTTTTTACGCGGATTAAATTTCAAGGTTGAATTCATCATTCGTTTAAAATCCAAATTTTCTTGAATTTCTAATGCCTATAATAGATGTGCAAAATCCGAATGATTGTTTGGCCGTTATAGGTCCGCCGAACAATCGATTAGTAATTATTGCATATTTATTTTATGGATTTTAATCATGAGTTTTTGAATGAAACCCTTCGAAAATATTTATTGATTTTGTGTTATTTGTTCGGAGATAAAACTGTTAAAAAAATTTATAAAATAAAACCCACTGCACCAAATTTTCATCAATGTCATTTATTTTGACATGGCCGAAAGTGGTATGAAAATGAATTATCTTTATTATGTTTTGATAAATTCGATACTATAAGACACTTATGATAAACGCTTGTGTTATCAATTGCAAACTATACATTTCATCGAAAATAACAATATATACCTACCGACATTGTTTTAATACGCAAAAAAACATTAAATACTATACCGTTCATATAATTCAATTATAATGCACATAACGTGCATTTTAATTGACCGAAGCAGCACTAATTTTATTATTTTTATTCATAATATTTGCAATTATAAATGTATATTCAAACCGTATAAATTATAACGTATTATAATATTTATCTTATTGTCTTTAGTAACTCGGGCGATCTCTTATTCCATATATTTTTCTAACAGTCGCGAGTTGCATCCCAGAAGACTCATACAACCATTGCTTAGGTTTAGATTAGGTTTAATCGATATTTTGAAAAACACCGATAAAATTTATTTTGAAAAATATTTCGCTTACAACTTTCACTAATTTCATAGCACATTAACACCAGCCGACAATTCCTTATTTAAACCCCCCGCGGATCTCGACCACCGTCGCCACGACCATCGCTTTGCCTACAACCTAACCTATACCTAACGACTTGTTTTCCGCAGTTGAACGGCATCAACACGCAGGGCGAGAACATCGCCGACAACGGTGGCGTGAAGGAGGCGTACTACGCGTACAACGTGTGGACCAAACGACACGGCGTCGAACCCCGACTGCCAGGACTCCAGGACTACACACCGCAACAAATGTTCTGGGTAAGTGCCGCCAACGTGTGGTGCTCCAAGTACCGACCGGAAACACTCAAGAACCGCATCACTACCGGCTTCCACTCTCCAGGCCGTTTCCGGATCATCGGACCGTTCTCCAACCTGGAAGATTTCAGCAACGACTTCCGGTGTCCGCTGGGTTCCAACATGAACCCGGTCAAGAAGTGCCAAGTGTGGTGAGACCACCGTCTCCGGCCGTGCACATATCACCATCATCGTTATTATTATTATAGCTACTTGTTGCGAAATAATGATAGTTTGATAATATGTGTGTAATTAAAAAAAAAAATCTCGTCACGCGTGCGCCTTAATAATATTCTATCATAACAGAAATATTGTTGTATAGGTGTAAAATATTATTATATACTCGAACACGATCAAACCAGTCCCTCGACTTTCGTCCCCTCCCCTCACCATTCGTCACTCAGAAAATATTCACGTTGACGACCTAACTCTTCCCTCCCACAGATCATCCTCTCCAACCACTGGCCCTTTAAAATCCTCCCACAAGCTTTATCTGTGGTAATTTATTTATATACATTTTTTTTTTTTTATTATTATTATTATTATTATTATTATTATTGTGGTTTATTATTATTATTATTGTTTTAAAACGTACGACATAGTTTAAGTATCTACAGTGTAAAACATGAGTATAATACATTACGTGTTACTTTTTTTTTTATATATGATTTAACAATAACAAAAAAAAAATTACAAAATTAAGAAAATTTTTTATTTTTGTAATCAATACCTATATAAGATTATACTTTTAATACTTAAACGTTAACAAAAATTGTACATAAAGGTATGTTATAAATTCTGTGTGATTTGTTAGGTTCTAATAATCTTTGGTAAACTTAAAATTATATACAAAATAAATATTTTTAACACACTTCAGTCAATTTCTACAACGTATGTAGCTGGGAATACTCCGATGGCGCCCTTTAGGTCTCCTAACCACCAGCCATCGGACTTTTTGCTGTGTATGTGTATAACGTCGCCTAAAACAAAATTTTAATAATATAAATCAACAGCATTTATTAATCTGCAAACGTGCACACACAGATATAGAGACCACATCGGGGGAAAATTTTTATTAGTATTCGACTTACCTGGTTCTAAACTTAATTCATCGTTCAATTTCGCTGAATACTGGTAAAGAGCCTTACAACGAGGACCTTTTATGTTTTCGTCGTCATCGTCGTCGGCATCGTCTTCGTCGCTAGAGAAATCATCTGTAAACAAAATTTCGTGATTAGTATAATAAAGAATAGGTACTACGTAATATTATTATAAATTCAAATACGTCTTATCTCTTAACCTACGAATCGTCATTTGTCAGCATTTTTAATGTACAGATGATTATGTTTAATAATCAAATATTTATTTCGTATTTTTTGATTAATCTATTACAGTTTGAAACATTTGATAAGTCATAATATTATGATTGGATGCATTTCGGACTTCGGTACTCTGTTATCACTTAATCACTGACAGCTATAACCTAATATATTTAAATTTTATGTCTATAATATTTAACGAGTATTGAGTCATATTAATTTAGCAAATAACTACTTTAAAAAATTAAAAATAAACCTTATCTAAACTTATCCCATAAATAAATGGGTGATCATTTTTATCACTAATAGTTGAAAAAAAATATTTCTGGTTTCAAAATGAATAAAATATTTCAAATTTGTTTTTCACTTTTGAATATTTTATTTGAAAATAACATCGAATAAATTATAATGAATGCAAGATTATATTTAAGTGTTTGTTATACTCAGATTTATGTATTTTTTTTTAACTAACGTAGCTTAGTAACTTTTTACATAGACTTCTTAGAATTATATTTTGATCTTGGGAATGCATTTTCCATGAGCTGCTTTTAAAAGAAAATGATTAATGGACATATTACTTTTCTACAGTAATTTTCATCGATAATTATTTTACTTAGAAAGTAAATGTTAACATAACATTGAATCGTTATGCGATTATTCTGTCGAAACTTATGACGAGTCTTCCCCAAACCTTTGTGATTTTGGAGAATCTAGTTAGAGTAGAACATCCTCATGATGATAATCCTTTGAATAATACATTTCTGTGGTACACTACAACGTATATATATATATATTTTTTTTTTTTGAAAGCTAATTTTTTCCGCAGTGAAACGTATTCTGTATTCACACAATATGCAAAATTGATGGCCGGCGAATAAAATAAAACAATTCACCGACGATCGCTATAATAGTATAGGTAATAACACGAAAATATAAATAAATTTTGTTTAAAAATAAAATCAATAAGTATTTATGGCACTAATATGTGAGACTACTATAATGTTTCGATCGGTATGCGCATACAACACGACGCGCACATCCGCCGTACGGTTTTCTTAAAAAAAACGCCCGCCGTCGGACGGTGTTTTGTTTCTATCTCGTCTGCAGTCTGTCTTAACATATATGACAACGGGCGTTTGACGATTCGTCGGCGAGATTCGCGTTGTAAACATCACACAATAATTCCACACCGATATCCGTGCCGTCCGCGGATCCCCGGTCCGACCACATGGACTCGTTCAGGACGTCGATGGGCGCTGTCGACGTGAGCTTCTGGCACACCGACGCGGGCATCTGGACAATAAAACGGACAAATAAATCATTGATAGAGATAGAGACGATAATAAATATCTGATCACGGAGACCGTTATCCGAGTACAACTTTACTGATGTGTAGGTACGTACTTTGAGCACCGACATCTGATATCCGTTTTTGTCTCTGGTCGTCTCGATGTGCTGCGAAAGAGCGTTGGACGCGGCGGCCGGCGGGTGACCTTCTAGAGTCGCCAGAGCCGTAACTACTTTATAATTGACCGCTTCTAAGTACAATATCATTAAGTTCGTCTAAAAACAAAATGCGCACCACTCATTATCGTTATAATTATCACAGGCGTATGGGTGTGGCGGAGTTGTTTGCCGCGGTCTACACCACACTCGTGCGAGCCATTAATCGACGGTGGCTAAAACGCCTATAACGACTTAAAAACGGATTTAAACGACAACTGGAATGTTTTTTACAATAGTATAATACGTGATGATTCGCCGAGCAAGATCATCCCCACTGTCGCACATTGTTGTTTTCCTTTAATAACGTATTTACTCGAATTAAACTTTTAAAAATAGATACACTTAAGTGTCGTGTTTTCAAGTAGGTAGGTATTCACGATTTATTTTACGATTTAAAAAGTGTCATCCCGTGAAACTTGTTAAATGTAAAAAGATAATCAGATAAAATTTTTAAAAATTATGTGTACCTATTTGAATCGAAATTTGGACGAGTGGTTTTTGTGTTATTTGAAGAAGGACATTAGGTCCTTGTTGACGGGTTTGAAAGATATGGTGGTATATGATGAAAACGTATGTAATTGATATTAATCAATCTACTTTTTTAATTGTTAAGTGTACGATATAGTTGTAAGATATTTCTTATTAAATTTTATAAAAAAAAAAATCTAAATGATTATAAATGTAGTTCCAAAGTATACCTACTTAAAAATTCCGAAATTAAAAATTTGAATTAATTCGTTATTTAACAACAACCAAACTGGGTGAGCTTGTTTAGCGAATCATTCTGTATATTATTATTCGTTTCCGAAAAAGGAAGATACAGCTGTAACTCGCAATAGAATGTGCCGCGAATTGTAGACAGGTGTGTCCGACGTCCGCCTCCGGGTAGGTCCCGATAAGGACAATGTATAGGTATTAAATAATAATATTGTGTTTCAAACTAACGTGGTGAAGTTTTTCATAAACATTTTTGTGCGAGTCGTCGTGTTTCAAACCGGAAGAGTGATGGTGCATCGCGTTGGCCAGCGTGTCCAAGCCTTTTTTACTGCGCCGCTCTCGGTCCAGATCCTGTCTGACCAGCTGCAGTATTTTTGTTAACGCCTATAATATTATATCACATGAAAAAATTTGATTATTATTGCATGTTATCGGAAAACAATATATCTATAGTAAAATGTTGCTTACGGTTATTCTTCTTTTTTTGTTCATGGCCAGATTCGTGTGCTCCGGATAAAAGTCGGGCAACACTTGGACACTCAGATCTTCGTCGTATCGGTTCACCGTGTCTGTGATGATAGTAAAATCTTGCGACACGTTGCATTCGTATGTCGGTTCGGTGAGTCGAGACGATAGCTAAAACGTAACGTCATAGTTATGTACATAATTCGAGTATGAGAAGATAAGTATGATATTATTATTATAAGTAGGCACGCAATGTGAAAAGGTTAAAAAGTACTTCCGTTCGCGTTACCTGCGAAATTTTCGGAACAAACTGTTGGTACGTCTGCGACACGTGGTGAGCGTATTCCTTTAACCTCA